>CM038794.1:19737377-19882833 GCA_021764765.1 Vicia sativa
TGTCAGTCTGCTACAGACATCGATCTTTGGACAAATGACCCATAACTCTAAGTTTGTTCATGTTGTCCTAATTTGAGACCAACCGCCTCAAATTTTGATTTTAGATCCTATAAGAGTCGCTTGGGGTATACTTTACAAATACTATCGCCATGCAGTGCCCTCGCTGATGAGATATGTTTGTAAAAGGATCCGAGACCCAAGAAACATTTAGCCAAAAAACATAAGATTAGCCTTACCCGGGAATTATTATAGACGTCGAAACCATGTCCGACCAATCCTATGAACCACCTTTTTATTTAATTTGCAACATGCATTGTATACCATTTGCATCAATCATGTCAAAAGAGTTTATTTCTCTTATTATTCATGCATCATCATGCATTTCATTCATTTCAATCAAAGGATTCATTTCAACTTGGCTTCTACCGTAATCTCAAGATTGCAAGATCGACGACATCATCATGGATCAACTCAAGTGTGGTCATGATGAATACTGATAGATACCCAAATGGATCAATTCATGGAGGTTATCCTAACCTCGATTGGACAAGAAGAGCTAAAGTGTTGTTCAGAGGTCCCAAGTTGTTACCACCGATCATGTTAATCCACCCTGTGTTAATCTTAACCACGGAGGTCCTTTCGATCAAAATGTCGTAAACACCGCTCAAATGCATGTCAATGGAACTCCTCAACGAGAGGACATCTTCGAGTCTTTGTTTGACACCTTCGTGCTCATTGAAGAGATCGACCGAGAAAAAGCTTCACCCTCATCGAGAAAAGGATGAAAGCTATTGAAGGTCAGGATCCCTTGGTTTAGACGCCCTAGTTGTGCTTGGTGCCCGTATCAAAATTCCTACAAAGTTCAAAGTCCCCACTTTTGAGAAGTATAAGGGTACCTCTTGTCCATTACTCATCAAAGCCTATTGCAATAAGATGGGTTCCTATGAACATGACAAGCTCCTCATGCTTTTTCAAGATAGCCTGGAGCATCTCTAGTGGTACACTACTTGAACCGAACTCACATCCAAACTTAAAGGAACTACTAAACTTTTGTCAATCAGCGACTATAATAGGGACATGGTCCCACCAGAATTCAACTCCAAGGTTTAACTCAAAAAGATCAAGAATCTTCAAAGAGTATGCACGTAGATGGAGAGAATTAGCCGCTAGAGTTCAACTACTACTTCTTTGAACGAGAACTCATTGAGATGTTCTCCAATACCTTTGTGGTCCCTATCCGATTGTCGGATGTACTTCACGCTTTCACACCTTAGTTGTTGTAGGGGAACCACCAAGCGGTCTCAAGATGGGTAACATCTGTGGATGTTGCATTACTTCTGAATTTCTAGAGCAATTGATGAAGAGGCAAGTACAATTTTGAGGAAGAGGAAGAAGCTCCCCGCTACCCTTAATTTCAAATTCTAATCAAGTGACAACGCTACGCCTAATCGCGGTGCTCCACAATCTGTTGCAACCGCTCACAAACGCCTGCTCAATATGCTCCCCAATAGCAGTAACGCCCCTCGACAACAAACTTATCGACAAAGTCATCAACAGCGAGGTGGGAAGAATCTGATAAGGCCAAGAAAAGTGCATGATCTGATCCCTATGCCTCAACGTGAGTTGCTTTCTCGCTTACTCCAACATTCTTTGGTGGAGTTAAAGGAGCTCGGGACACCTCCTTTTCCATATCCTTTAGGATATGATCCTGATGCCTACTGTGAGTTCCATTCTGGGGCACCCGCCACAATTGAAGAATGTAATCTTTCAAAGGCACAATTCAGAAACTCATTGATTCCAAAGCAATCACGCTTCACCGCAGGGCCCACGATTAATTGAACTTTCTTCGACCTGAACGCCAGACTACAAAGTGCATCTTCAAGTAAGAATCCATACGGAGACCGCCTCCTCAACATGGAGATTTCTAGTTTTATCTTGCATGCTCATTTGTAATTTTTCTTGTTTTGTTCAAGACTTTCTTGTATGCAAAACTTCATCTCTCAATACTAATCATAATGCAATATGTTTGTCTTGAATTGATCCATTCGTATTCACTCTTAAATGTTTTTATATGTTATTGATATTCAACTCTTATTAATAAAGCAACACCTCAGTAGGGAGGATGACGAATAATTTACTAATAATCTTAAACGGTATGCTTTAGTAAAACCCCGCTAACGATGTACGTGCCTGTTTCAAATTCCCAAACACCGAGATATAAGGGAAAACCTTTAACCCATTTTGAGCCTCAAGTAGAGTTTTTTTTCCGCTCGTAAAACCCTCATTTTTTTAACTCAAGGTGGTAAAGGTTCGCTAACCTAATCGAGCTGCTCAAAACTCACAAGAGTGCGATCCAAGGATACAACATTGGTTACCTTCAAAAGGTCGAGGAAGGTCAAAGCCGCAATGGTCAATCTTGCCAATCAACAATGTGCTTCAAAAGAGGTTGAAACCGTAATGGTTATCTTCCGCACAAGAAATCAACAGATGACGATACCACAATTGTCATCTCTCATCCGCCAAGGATTCAAGCAGTCACAATCACCTCCAATCAAACAAGGTTGCAGGATCACACGACTTGTTCAAAAAAAGAATAAAATGATGACAAAAGCCCATAAGTCGAAACTTTAATAGGTTAGGCAAAAGTCAGGCAAAAGAAAGAAAAGAAAAGGATTACCAGACAAATAAAATCCTCACAAAAACAAGGTCGTGTGATCAAACACCAAAAGCAAAAGGTGAGTGATTGCCGTGTCCAAGAAACCTCTGTTCCTCAACCATCATAGAGGAAGCTCGCATCAAGTTTTCTCGAACTTAGGAATGAGAACATCACTTGAGAATGGAGGCACCGAATATTTTGAGCCTAAAAATCTTTTTTCTAAAAACCCGTGAACTAGACCACGCTACAACCCTTAAAAGTCCTAATTGAAGCATGGGTTAATTCAAAGCAAATCATATAAGAATACGGTAATCGACTCTAGGAGGTTTGCTAAACATTTGAGTTGGTATCACTCAACCTTTACAAAAAAATTCAATGTTTCATCTTTCAATAAAAGTTCTTTAACTTCAAGACAAACATGAACTTTGCATTAGAATTATCATTCATAGAATAAAATATTCTTTGTATAGATAAGTGCTTAAACATCAAGTAAGCTTGCATAATGAGCATCGACGGATGATTTTGATTGTCCGGGCGATATTGCTTCAAGTATTTGATTGATACAAAGCACCGAAGAGAAGTAAGTTGTGAAGTAGCCTACTTTCAAGATGAAAGTTAACCACCATGAGTAGGTGATATCTTCAAAGTTCAATAACTGGGCATTTATGTCGAGATTCGAAAATCTCTCAAAGAGATGAGCAATCGTATGCCTTCATCCGAAAGAAGGTTGAAACCCTCACATTTGGTTAGTCAGGCAATGTTTCCAGTTTATAACATCAGCGTATTATCTTGATGATATGTATCTCAAGAAGCTTCTAGCTATTTTCTTCAAAGTCTCTACGCATCGGAGCAGCATTATGCGGGCATTCCTCCACCCTCATGATTAATCGTGTCAAGTCCAGCGCAAGCTAAACAACTATTGAGTTTGAATGGTATATCGTGAAGTCGATCTTTATCCTCGCTCATCGAGATCTAAGTCTCAGTGTGGATTTTTCCATCGAAGTTTAGGATCATTATCTCCAATTCAAGTCGATCGTATCCCTTTCATCGAGATCGGGATTTAATTCCTAGTTATTTCTTTCAATGTAGTCGGAAGACGGATTCTATCCATTGAATTCCAACAAATGTCTTTGTTTTACACGCTGTAATAGTAATCATCATTGCAAAGAGCCGCTTTTGTACATTTTGTTATGCAAAGATTTTAAATAAAGAGCGTTACACGCTTGAGCTTAAATCTCCAACAAAACTTCTTTTTCTCCCACAAGGGATATCCTTGGCATATGTGCGCCTTTGGATGTTATCGATCCTTCCCCGACGCGGAAGATTGCAAAGAACGGTCTACACCAAGAAGATCACTTCAAAAGTGCTTGCGCGATGGTGCCGCTGGTTCTTCTTATGCAAGAGCTCGTAATCCGTGGCTATCGAAATCATGAACTCTACGACAAGATCATCGTCCATGAATGTCGATCTCCAAGAGTTACCTCCCCAGTGATGCTAATTATTGAAAGATGATACTTCTATTCCACAATCCCCCCTATCAGGGTCCAGACTATCATCTCTTTGATGAAGACCGGATGATTGTATTCAATTCATGAAGGGTTGATCCCGGCATCACTATTGCTTTAGTCCTGGGTGAATCATTAAACATGCATCATTGCATATATAGCATCCTCAAAATGCGTAGCATTTCCATTGATATGGAGCATTACGCCAAAAAATAATAATCTCAAATATGCATCTAAGCATGCCGATTAAAGTGTTTCTAGTACCATTTTGCGTCTCCGAAGAGAAAGTTTATCCATAAAAATCCCCAAGTGATATTCCCAATGAGTTTCTCAAGATATATCTTCTTGTTGCTTATATGCATTTTTGATCGTGTCGGTCCCCTACATCATTCAAATTCATATATTCACCAAGAGTCTTATTTTTTGTAAATTCCCCTTGTTGGTTATCTTACCCATGTTTGCCTCTGTCTTTAGAGTGCGAGTGAGAGTCGGTGTCTAACCTTTCTTGCTTCTCAATTGTTTGAGTATCCATACTTGTGTGTGGTAATTCATAATTGCCACTCTTGAAGAATTACACCCGCCTCGGCCCGAGGGATATTGTATTTTGCATATTTGCAAACTTTCAAAGTCCAACGTGAGCTCAAAGAATCCTGCTAGAGTCTCTTTGGTTGGCTCTTTCCGTAAATTGCCTTCGATTGACGATTTTACCATTTCTATCTATCTTCCCCAAAGAGTCCGCCCACCGGTCTCATTCGCGTATGTCTAATATCCTTACCGATATATGTTTCTCTATATGTGTTCAATATCCTTACCACACGATATTCGATCTTTATGTGTCCAATATCCTTACCGGCATGTATATTTCAAACTTTTGTTAGAGTCGCCTTTACTTGGTCCTTTCTCGTGTATGTCTAATATCCCACCTTATATGCTATCTATATGTGTTCAATATCCTTACCGAACATGTATATTCGATTTTATGTGTCCAATATCCTTACTGCATGTATATTTCAAACCTTTGTTAGAGTTCGGTCGGTCTCTTTCTTCCAAGGTATGTCTAATATCCTTACCGACATATGCTTCCTATATGTGTTCAACATCCTACCGAACATGTATATTCGATCTTATGTGTCCAATATCTCCACCGGCATGTATATTTCAAACCTTTGTTAGACGCTTCGGTCTTTCTTTCCAAAGGTATGTCTAATATCCTTACCCGATATATACCCGCCTGTTTCATTTTTGATTCAGGAAGCAACTAATAAGTATGCTGCTCCAAAGATCTACGAGTTCTTACCTTTCTCGATTCTAAGCAACTTATTGAAGTATGCCTGCTCCAAAGGTCCGTCTGGTTTCGTTTTGATCTGCGATGCAACTATTGAAGTATGCACGCCCAAAGATCTACCCGTTTCATTTTTGATCTCAAGCAACCATTGAAGTATGCTCGCCCAAAGGTCTATGAGTTCTTACTCTTCCGATCATGGCAACTTATTGAAGTATGCCTGCTCCAAAGGTCTGTCTGTTTGCTTTTGATCACATGCAACTTATTGAAGTATGCACGCTCCAAAGATCTACCTGCTCATTTTTGATCTCGATGCAACTTATGAAGTATGCTGCTCCAAAGATCTATGAGTTCTTACCTCGATCCGCCAAGCAACTTATTGAAGTATGCTGCCTGCCCAAAGGTCTGGTCGGTTTCGCTTTTTTGATCTCGCTGATGCAACTTATCAAGTATGCTCCAAAGATCTGTTCGCTCATTTTTTTTGATCCCAAGCAACTTATTGAAGTATGCTCGCTCCAAAGATCTATGAGTTCTTACCTTTCGACATTCAAGCAACTTATTAGTATGCTCGCTCCAAAGGTCTCGTCTGGTTTCCTTTTGATCTGGCGCAACTTATTGAAGTATGTAACGCCCAAAGATCTACCTTCTCATTTTTGATCTGCGGCGCAACTATTGAAGTATGCTTGCTCCAAAGATCTATGAGTTCTTACCTTTCCGATCCGCTAGCAACTTATTGAAGTATGCTCTGCTCCAAAGGTCTGTCTGTTTCCTTTGATTCAGCGATGCAACTTATTGAAGTATGCGCTGCTCCAAAGATCTGCCTGCTCATTTTTGATCTCAAGCAACCATTGAAGTATGCTCGCTCCAAAGATCTATGAGTTCTTACCTTTCCGATCCAAAGCAACTTATTGAAGTATGCCTGCTCCAAAGGTCCGTCTGTTTCGCTTTGATTTGCGATGCAACTTATTGAAGTATGCGCTGCTCCAAAGATCTACCCGTTTCATTTTTGATCCGCTAAGCAACTTATTCAAGTATGCTCTGCCCAGATCTATGAGTTCTTACCTTTCGATCCGCAAGCAACTTATTGAAGTATGCCTGCTCCAAAGATCTATCATTTACATTTCTAGTCTCAAGGGTCGCTTATTTAAGCACATTCGCTTCTCGATATATCAAAACCCTTTACAAAAATAACACCAAAAAATCAAGAAAAAGAAATAAAAAAGCAAAAATATTTCTACTTGTTCTTCTGAGCGCAAATTTTAGGGTTCTTTAATATTTAATTCACCTGAAAGTTCAAAGGCAATGGTAATTACCTTTCGTGTTTAAGACGATTAAATAGGGGCAAATTGACCCCAAAATTTGCCCTCCTATCTCGATTTTATCCGCTTAAGTTTACATTCATCCGCATACGCTTCCATTAGGTCATTGCATTAAATATTCACTCATTGTATAACGCGATTATTTCGTCAGATTAAATTAACCAAAAGTTAGTTTAAATCGACATTTGCATCATTTTATAGTTATGAAATACCGTTATTCCAATCGCATTCATTTTCATTTCTACATGTTTTTGCATCATTTTAAGTTGATTATATGTCGATGATATCAATATTCGATTTATGTCAACGTTAAAAGCTTTATCTGACATCGACGTAAAATTAGTGGGAAAAATATTTCAAACTTTCGCCTAACTCACATCGCTTTATGAATCTACGTGTCACGTAGATCATGAAAATGTGATCTCTAATTTTTCGATACATTTCAAATTTTGTTTTTAACCGTAAGTGTTTTAAAATCGTATTTTTATTATCGCTTATTTCAATTTTGAATATTTCATAATTTTTCTTTAATGTTTGATACTGTAGTTTATTTTAATGTGTTCATTTTATTTTTCGGATAATTTATTGTCCAAATTTTTATCATTTTAATAATGTTAGGTGTCTATTTTTATCTCAAAAATCAAACAAAAATAGTTTGGGCTTATTAATTTTACTACTTCCATTTTTTAGGCCCATTTATTTACTAAGGACATTTTGGCATTTTAAAATATGTAAACCCTAATTTATTGGTATATATACATGTTATATTACTGCTCATGGGGCCAATTTGAAAAGATTTGAAACGGAACAATTGAGGTCGACAAAACAAAATTATAAAAATAGAAACATCATCTTTCTATTGAGGAACCCATCTTCGCCTTCTCCATTCACCGCCACCTCTTCATCTTCCACCTTCAACTCGCTATAACCTCCATTCCTCATCTCTTCACACCGTAATATACTACTCTCTCTCGCCGCTATCCTCGCTTTCATCACAAACAACAACCCTGCACCTCACTCGCTTCCATTCGCTCTCTCACAAGCCTTCATCTCGCACACCAACCTGCCACAACCTACCAGCCTCACCTTCACCGCACTCTTCACCGCAACCACCGTGATTTCAAACCCAAATAACATCGCCTCACATCACCATCTGTCATCTCCTCGCTGCTTGGCCTCAGACACCTTCTTCATCCCTTCGCATCTCGCTTCCTTCACCGCTATCTTCACTCCCACCGGTGCACCCCATCCCAATCGCCGACACCCCTTCAATGTCCAAACCGTAATAACTGCTTTCATCTCCTCCATCGTCAATACCCAACCGCTGCTCAACACCGCTATCATCATCTTCGCTACCTATGTTTGCTTCGGCGTTATGTCTCATCAAAACGAATCATGGTGAAACCCCATTTTATATCGCAACCGAACCGGATATTTGGATATCGCTAAGGAGATTTTGAGTTCATGGCCCGAGGTTTGTAAGTTGTGTGATTCGTCAAAGACCAACCCTTTTATTCTATTCGCAGCAGCTTCAAGACAATTTCGCCAACCTTATGATCAACCACAACAACATCTCGACGATTCTGCTGACAACTTCGTCTGTTTCGATCGACTTTTTTCGCTTCGTAACACCATCAACTTCAAGAACTCAATTAGTTTCAAACCATAAGTCAACCGGATTGCCACGTAACGTTTGAAGCGATAGATCGACACAAATTCAAATTCCATTCTGCTCAAAGATTTCGGCACTATTCGTAAGTTTCGGCAACCTCGCTATATGGATTTGTAATTATGCTATTGAGTTTTATTACTTGTTCAAACCTGCTTGTGTTAGATTTATGTCAAACAATCTGAGAATTATTAACTGCTGGGATACTATGTGGAGATTATCGTTGAAATTATCTTTAACTCAGCTATGTTCGCAACCATCGTGTTCACAATGTGTTGGTTCCGATCAACTGGATTGTCATGTTTACATTGCTTCGAGTATCGTATCTTGTTGTTTCATTCTAGTTCCTAGTGTGAGGTCATATTGTATTTTGATGTTTTTGTGTTATGATTGTAATTGACAAACATTGCTAAACATTACTCGTTTTGAGGTTCCAAATCGATTATTGATTTAGTTTCGATGATGGTTTATTGATTAACCGCTATCGCGTGTAAATCTAACCGAGAAACTTTGATGCATTATAATGTTTGTTTCGATGAAGGTTCAATGTTTCCTGATTATTCACGAAGAAACTAACCGAGAAACCGTTGGAACATCATCTTGTTTGGTTCTTTAAATTGAAAGAGGGTTTTGACGTAAACTGTGATACTAACATATCATTTCGATTCATGTTAAATGTGGATGGTGATAAGTGTGTAGTTTCGATGATGGTTTTAGGATTGGCCGCGTTTAATCGTGTGTAAGTCTAACCGAGAAGCTATAGGCAGCCTTATGCCATTTTCTTGAGGCTAATTCGATAAGAATTTGGTTTTTGACACAACTTTTGTTGATACTAAAGTTCAAACCATTTCATGTTATCTCAAACTCGAATGATAACATCACCCAATCTTAAGGATGAGCAATGGTGATAATTGCTAGTTTCATGAAGGTTTGATATTGTCGCTTTATTCGCAGCAAGATATAACCGAGAAAACCATGGGCAGCCATTTATGTTTCATCGCTTCGGTGTTTATTTTGTTCGCTTTTTTATTCGAAGAGATTTTCTTAATACAATTCAAGTTTGAATTCAAATGTTAATTGATGATGGCATCATTTTATGGATTTTACTAATTGTGAACGATATTTGTATCCGATCTGATGATGGTCTCGGTTTTGTTGCATTTATTGTGCATGATATGACCGAGAACCTATTGGTGATGCCTTCGAGTTCTATTTGTGTCGAATGCTTGTTTGAAATGAGTTTATGGAGCATAATTAAATATATGTAGTGGCTGCCCGATTTTGTTTGGTTTGAATTGTAATCAATTTTCTACGCACAAGTGTATATGGCTGTCCGGATTCTAATAGCATGTTTGAAACTTCAAATCGATCATGTTTTGTTTCTCTTCGAATTTAATTGAAAACCATGAGTTTGTTTATACTTGTGTATCGATGTTGCTTTCGTCTTGGTGTTTAAGCCACTTGAAAGAGATTTTGATGATGTTTGAGTTTTATTTCAAATGTTGAAGTTTGTTTGTGATGTCGGTATGTTCGTGAGAGTTTGGTCATGTTGAGCCGATTTTATTGCATGATAATAGATCACGAAGTCTTCGAATTTGGTTTTAAAGGTTTAGAGCTTATTGTGAATTCTATTATTCTTATCTTTAACTTGGATTGTGTAAAAGTCGAATTAGTGATTTGTGAATTGAGAATCATGATATTGTTTGATTGTGTTTGATGTTGAATATGATTAAATCAATTCTTTTAAGTATCATTAAGTTTGTGGTGGCTGCCCGGTTCGTAAGTGGTTGATAATGCAAGTTGTCTTTGAATTCATGTGGTCTTTGATCGATATTTAGGTTGTTTTTGAGATAATATAGTTGCTGCCCGGAATCATGTTTAAGAGCATAGAGTTTGCTTTGAATTCGAAGTTTTCATGTTTCAATTTGAATTTTGATCCTTGTTTTCTATGATTGGACTAACATGTTTACCGTTGAGTTTACTTGAATTTTAATGTGTTTAGTACAATGTATATAGTGCTGAATTTTAACATGTACATTGAATACTAGCCTATTTTCTTGTTTCTTATTTGTAAATTCATCCATTCATGTACATAGTCCATTCTATCTCATTTCAATTCTATTCCACACTATGCTACTAACATGTTTGCTATTTGTGAAGGAATTCAAGAATTGTCCAAGAGTATATTTTCTATTGGTGCACCTATATATTCTTTAATTGTTATTATAGTTCTATTACTATTTTTAATATAATTATATAATATTTCTATTTTATATTTAGTATTGTGAATACAATTATATAGTATTGCTATTTTATATTTAATATTGTAAATACAATTATACTACTTTTATTCATATATTTTATTTGGTTTATTTTATAAATTCAATTACATTGTAATTATTATTTTTGTGTTACGATTTCGAATTGGAATTTAATTCAACCTTCGAATGAATTTGAACTAAATATATCTATTCTTCTTCGATAGTTTTTGTTTGTATCTTGAGTGATATAGAGCCTTCATTTGGTATTCATCCGATGCATCAAGCCTTATCCGACCTTGAAGACTACTTGAGCTCAACTTGCACAACATAAAAGTTATTCAATTATTCAAATTAATTGATTGGTTGTAATAGCTAGGATTTATTTCCTTGTGTGTTCTAATTACCATTTAACTATGCGCTTATCATATTAGAACACATAGCCTCTCGCTCCTCATCAAAGAAGTGTAAACATACACAATGCACACTTGCACACATTTATAGTTTGGTCCCTGGCTTTTCTACAACGATAACTATTCGATCGATTGTTCCAATCGGTCGCTTAGAATACTAGTGTCACGCTAGTCCCACTTTTTAGAACATACATAAAGCCACTTTGTATGGGCTTGTTTTCCCAAAACACTTTCAAATAAAAAATAATTAATTGAACTTGTTTTCAAAAATCAATATTTCTACAAAAACAAAAAAAAACATAGTGTTATGGTACTTAATTAAATTGTTAGAGGTTCACTAACGATTTAATTAAATGTAAAGTATTTGGGCCATTAGAGGTAAACCCAATGACTTGAATACTTTATTCCATACACTTGAACATTTAAAACACTTTCAAATTAAATTAATTAATTGAATTTGTTTTCTAAATCGATTTTCACAAAAAGAATATTGGATAAGATTTGTTTTAATGGTTAGAGGTTAGCCCAACGATTAAAACAAATCAAGTTTCTAATTGATTAGAGGATATCCCAATAAATTGAGAAACTTCAAATTCATGTCAAAAACAAAAATATATAAGGCTATGGTATTTAATTAAATTGTTAGAGGTCTGCCTAACGATTTAATTAATACGAAGTATTTGGGCCATTAGAGGGTAAACCAAATTTGAATACTTTATTCCATGACACTTAATAAAAAGTGAACTTTGTTCCACCTCACCCTTTTCATAATAAAGATTTTGATGAGAGAAGATCGTTGACCTCAATCACCAATCTCAAGTATCGAATCGTTAGAGGATATCCCGACGCTTTGGTACTTGTCATCTACCATTAAAATCAATTCAACCCATTCAATTCATTTTCCGCCATACGCCGGTCATCAAAATCAAAACATTTTCATCTAAAATCAATACAAACAATCCAAGACATTTTCAACAAGAACTACGGAGTTTGACTTTCCCATTGCACGAGGGAATACGTAGGCACGCGTTTCAAACCGTGTCAAACTCAAAATAATAATAAACAAACCTGCTCAATTCTTTTCTTATTTCTTGATCATTAATTAGAAGATAGCATTTTTTACTTTAAACACACAAACATGTACGTAACCAAATGGGTCCCATCGAGTACGATGGACGTAAGGGGTGCTAATACCTTCTTGCGTAACCGAATTTCGAATCCATCCTTTTGGTCTTATAGACCGCCTTATCCAATTTTGTGGGTTTTATCTATATTTTCCGCTCTTCCTAGAACAAATAAAATTAGGTGGCGATTTCATTATTTTGAAAATTCATTTTAAATGATTTTTGAAAATCGAGTTGCTTCACATGTAGCTTATGTTGTGGTGTTATTCATCTCTCGGCATTATTGTGCTTTGTTGTTTTAGCCAAAATTTTCCAAAGAGGAAGATTGTTAAATCCATGGTTTTAAGTTTTGTATGAATTTTGCTAAAACATGGTTTTGAGTAAGTTGAGAAAGATGTCACCATCTTGATCAATCGTCATAACGTTTTACCGCATGTGTATGTGATGTTGTTTGCATGTCTTGACATCTTGAATGTTATATAGCGTGCAATCGTTATTTTAAATATTGACAAATTTGTTTTGATTTTGTGATATTTCTTTTAGACATACTACAAATATTTACTCATGTCAAGAAGATTTAAATATGGAACAAGTGATCTAATCTCCAACTCGTATATAAGTTTCTAAAATTGGATGTTGAGACAATTTAGGAAATATGATGTTTTGTTCCAAGATTTAAGGAGATTTCTCTCAAAATTAGTGCAACCCTCAACTTGTGGATCAAGAAATATCCGAGTAAAGATTTCTAAGCCCGTGGACTAATGAAGAGTATTTAAAGAGAAACCTATACCTAATGTAATTTAACTTTCACAATTGTAAAATTAGGGAATTCTAAGTCTTAGGTTTTGAGAGTCTTTTTGTTTTGTAAGTCATCGACATATCTTTTGATACCGTGAGATAGATAAATTGTTACTTGATTGTTTATCAAGTTATTGTTCTTGGTTGAAGCTTTAAGCAAGACTAACCATTGTTATCAATCATAAGCTTTTAAGAAAGGAGTTGAGTATTGTTTATTTTAAGTGTAATATTTTATTGTGTTCTTTGTTTCTAGTCATAACGCTTGTGGTTGTAGGTATCATATCGTTGATTGGAAGTGAGAGGGGATCACATATCTAGATGGTAATTTTTAGGTAGAAGTTGTACAAGGTAGTGATTAGGTGATAAGTGTAAACCGGGAGTGTTTAGGCTTTGAACTAGTACTATCATAGTGAATTTCCTTCCTAGCTTGGTATCCCCTGCAGTAGGTGACGCACCAACATAACAATTTGCTATGTTATTTATCATTCCGCAACTTATATTTTACAATTTGATAATATTCTCGAAAAGATGTCACAACATTCGCCTTGACATTGTGTTATGATGTGGGTCATTAGGATTAACATGTGTTGTGTGTTGCTAGTTCCGCACTTCACAATTAAATATGTTTATCCCGCTCCTAAGCCCAAGGATGTGAACAAATTTGGGAAGACTAACACAAAATAACCCAAGAAGCTATACTAAGAAGCAAATAGTTTATGTTACAAATATCCTTAGCCGGGTTAGGACACCATTCATCGACGGACTCTAGATGCCACACATGACAGAAGAAGGCATATGTTTCAAAGCCTGTAACTTAAGCCCGAGACATCGTGGATTTTGGAGGTGTTAAAAGGGAAGATCATAGGTCTGAACAATAGTTAATGGTTCTCTTCTCTCTATTACTAATGTTTTGCTTTTGATGGATTAATACATAACTTATTGTCCATAAGTGTTGCACCCTAAAATTTTCCCTCCTAAATTTACTTTTATCAGCTTATTTTCATTCATATGCATTCTCCACCAAATCATAATCATGCATTTCATGAGCTCTTAACACATGAGATTAAGAGTTTCTTGTGATTTGAGGTTTCCTATTTCAAAGGTGATTCATCCGTTGTTTTACTCAAGTTAGCAAGGTTTGAATACACATCATCATAATCCTTTTAAAGATTTTATAAAGTATCGTATACCCCAAATTCACACCTTCATATATTTCTAAACATTATTCTATCTTGAATGAGTGCATTGGCCTATCGGGTAGTATAGTTAGTTTAAGAAGTTACATATGCAGAGGTCTTGAGTTTGAATCTTATTTTTGCATTTTTTCACTTATTTATTCTTCCCTTAAAACTGACTTTATTTGCATTATTATTAAATCATAAAAATAAAAACATAGTTTTATTTTAATCAATTTTTCATTTTAATTTTGAGGATTTTTAATGCATCCTAAGTGTTTTTAGACACTATCGTGAAATTCCAAATATGCTTCCAAGAATCGGAGATGCATCTCTGGGACGCACCAACATCTAACTAAAAATAATTAAAATCATAAATACATTTCTGCTTTATAACCACAAGTGTATTTTCGGTATTATTCATTACAGATTGCAGAAAGACAACACTTACATATTACATCAAAATTCCCAACCAAAACATAAAATTACATAAAGTAAGCAATAAAATACGTATGTGGTTTAAACATATATGAGACATTACACTTCAACATCCGGGTGGATGTTGCAACAGCTTCAAAATTTCACCGACCGTCCTTGTAATAATCACATAAAGCCCGATTTAAACTTTTTCATCATAATCAGAAAAGGTTTCATAGTCTGAAATCGCTGCTTGTGTTTATCTCTTTGTTGATGAACTCAAGTTGTCATGGATTGAGAGCGGTACTCAATCTTTAAAATTTCCCAATTGTCGCCAAATTGGTAAAGTTTCCCGTATTGTGGTGAAAATCTTGCGATTCATTTGTTGGCCTTGAACTCTTTAACGGTAGATATCCGTAATGAAGTGAACCTTTCCAATATGTCAAATGATATTCATTTTTTTAGTGTTTAGACATGATATAACATGAGGTATGAGTTTTTATATAGTAGCTTGACGATTTCATGGACCACAAATATCCTATCGCCGATAAATGCACTCAAAATACTTTTCGATTACACCTCAAGTGAAACCGCAAGTACATATCTAATAAAGTTATTTATTAAAAACCGTAATAGAGAAAAATGTAAAGAAAGAAATTAATAAAAATATACTAATTGCTTACATAGCTACCAAAATGGGAATATTTCACGTCATAATTCATTAACGAAAAAACATATACATCAAATTCAGATTTAATTACTTAAAAGATCTAAAGTAATTGTCTCCTGACAAATCTACAGGTGGTACACCCTTTGACATTTCCTTGTTCTTTGCAATTTCAATATTCTTCAACTTGGTGTACTCTTGCATCCTTTCAATAAACTGCTCCACCCAAATCTCAATTGGTTTGTATAATGATTCACCCACTGGTGATGTAGTTGGTATAAGTCATCTCGGTTTCAAATACACTTGAACAAAATATCGGGATTTGAAACCCACCTAACAAAATGATACGATTAGCGGATTAGATGTTGGAACACAGCAATGAGAAAAAGTTTCGAGAAATCGTATCTCGAATATTAATATACACCTCTCATAAGCACTTGTAATAAGATGACCCATCTCATGGAAACACACCCATTTGTTCTATTGCGCAAATGGTTCCATGGATGGCACAAGAGCTCATAGATTTGTGATACTTATTCGCATTCTCGTAAACCCACGTGTAAAGTGTTCATGCTCCTCAACTCGGATAAGAGTTTGGAGGACAAGTGTGATCCCTTCCCTTTATAGATTAAAGCGTAAATAACCAAAACCATAATTATCGCCACCACCAACATTGACGATCCGATCAATGTGTCAGTATAAACCCACATCTCCTCAATGAATGGTATTTTGGTGGAGGCGGTGGAAATGGTGGAGTTGGAGTTTCTTTATGTAAGCATATTTGAAGATCATTTTCTAATATGTAGTGTCGGTGAATCGGAAAAGTTTGCTAACGTGTTCAAAATGATGGATTCTTGGACGGCCACCGTGGATGTCGCTAGTGAGGAGCTAGTAAGTGCGAGCAACTTCACCGAACGAGACAGCTAGCAAGGGGAAGGTAGAAAATAAGAGGTACTAGAAAATGTATGGGGGATGTGGCGTCACTTCATTTTCATCGATGAAGTATGGCTAGTGAGCTTCCTAAGGGCAAGCCTTTCATGATGTATGCAGTGATAGTATTTTTAAGTGACATAACTTTAGTTTCAAATATCCATTTGATGTGTCATTCAAAGCATTTGGAAGATGACACTTAAGTATAATATGATAAAATTATATGAGTTGTTTGATGCAAGATTTCATTACCTATGTGTTTATGAAATTGATTTATTATATGTTTTCTATGCTATGAAGTTGTGTTTTTAGTGACAAATGCAAATTTTCAGGTATTATGATGATGATTATGTGATGATTTATGTGATGATTATATGTTGATTTATGTGGTGATTATGTGAATGATGATGCATTTTACTAGCCATGGTCGAATTTTCATATGACGTTGTTTTACATCATGCAATCATAACATTTTGGACAATGGTCCGCTATTTTGGAAGGTGTTCGCTTATAACGAGTCTTAATCCCATTGTGTGGATTATATGCATTTATGATGTGCTATGATTCCAAGAGGAATCAACCATATGGTAAGGATATTTGAGGGTGATGACCAAGTGTTCATCAAAGATTTTGGTACCACAAGCATTGAGTATGTTGTGTAGCACTAACATCTTATGTGATATTGCATTAATTCTTTGATGAGTTATGATGATTGTAACTCCCTAAATCTACCCATCAAATATTAATAAAATCGAGTGCAAAGTTTCATCATACATGGATGCCACATTTACTTCACATAAAACAACATATACTAATCACTTTTATTCGTATACATAACACTTAAAACCTGGATGAACCTCGAATTAATTAATTCAACTCTCAATCAACTACAATTCACTAATATTTTATTCGACTAAAACAACTTCCACAACATCATGGTACTTCACAAATTCAACTTAAAGGTCAACAACTTAAAGTACTAACAACAATTAATAAGTAACATCAAGCGCTCATCCCCCGAGTGCACGTATCAAAGCAACTAAACCGACTTGAACTAATAACAACTAAATCTTCACTCTTACGCCGCACGTTACCCACGAGAGGCAACATCGCAACAAGGGTGAGATATCTATCAATATAAACAAGTGTATGATAAATAATATGCTAGGATTAAATCATACAAAATTATCACGCCACAGCTAAAACATCACAAACCACTACACAATTAACAACATCGCGAAATCACTTCACAATTAAGAGCAACACAAATCACTTTATGCTAACAACAACGCAAATCACTTCACATCGCAACAATCATATTTATGACAACTCAAATGAGACAACAAGGTATATGCATGTAAAATTTGGAGTAACTCCCAACTTAAACATATGCCGTTTATCGAGGCATTTCAACAAGGCATAAGCCTTCAACTTTTAACATGGTGCCATCAAGGCCAAGGCATAAGCCTCGCTCTAATTTTTCCAATCCATGTCGTCGCTTAAAATATGTTATGTAATACATGCAGCATAAACCTATATCACCAAATTCTTTACCAATAAATAGACATGTCACTAAATTTCCTCGCAACATCGCAAAACAACAACAACATACAACAATAATACACATCACTAATACATCACAAGAAAACAACAACACTATGTATTCAAATAATTCACAAACAAACCAATCATAAATACCTACTAAAATATACGAACTATCTCGACAATTTTCAGTTAACTCCAGATAACTATTTTTACCGCTTAATTCGCTAATTTTGTATTTTTTTTCTATTCACTGTTATCATTGCTAATTGTCAACTAACTTCTACTTATTTTATTACACTAATTTAATTAATTCCCTGCAACAAACCGCCACTTCATAGTGCTATTTTAACCGCTCCACTAACTATGCTATTTCTTTTAAATTGCAAATAAAATTATCTACTTCAAGATACTGGTTATTATGATACCGCACTAACATATATTCATCTTCATGCTACCACTTTAATTAAATTAATCTTTCTAAAGTTACACCTAACCGCCAAAGAAGAATTATAAAAGCATTCATATAAGCAAACCCTAATGAAAACAAAAAAAAAACATTTTGGCCCCACCCCTCTTCCTCAAGGCCTAGGCGCCGCCTCCTTCTAAGCCACAAGGCGCCCTCCCCAACTTTATCTATATATTAATTTTTCTTCTTTTAACTTGACGATCGCCTCTAGTATGGGGCCACCACCCCATTCTTCTCTTTCTCCTTCATAATTTCCAAATTCTAATCGATATCACACCAAATTTCACCAAGAATACTAATTTATTTGCCTCAATCACTATGAGACTTAATCGATTGACTCTCGAAGATTAATTTTCACCACGATAATAATTTTCACATAAACCAATTCCACAGAACTCAACGCTTTTTACAATTGTCCACCGTCACCATTATTTTCATACAACGATCATAATTAACAAAATCGGCACAAAATTAAACAATTATTCTACACAATTTACACAAACAGTAAATGTAGATAATTCCATACAATTATATCCCACATACGATTCATCATAAACCCGTTATTGAGTTAAAACCCCACCCTTACCTTAGATTTAACGTCATTTAACTCCGATCGAATTCCTAATTTTCGGTGATTCCGAGCTTCACCGCAATTTCCAACTTTTTTCTTGCAATTCCACAAGAACAACTTGTACCGCTTCCATGTTTCTCTATTCTCCACAAACCCTTATTTTTCTTTGCAAACCTTCCTTCAGTATTAATACTCCTTCATATTTTTTTATAACTATCATAATAATAATAATAATAATAATAATAATAATAATAATAATAATATAATAATAATAATAATAATAATAATAATAATAATAATAATAATAATAATAATAATAATAATAATAATAATAATAATAATAATAATAATAATAATAATAATAATATTTGATCTAATGGCCAACTAATCAACACTTCCAATTTGCTATTTATCACCACAACTAAATCCAATTAATTAAATATAGTCTAATATAATAATATTATTTATAATATTATTTTTTCCGCTAAACCAATTATATTACCGATTATCAATTTATCATCTCAAACAACTTATTAATCCAATAATGCCTCATAATAATTCGATAAATCTCAACTTCGATAATTTCCAATAAACTTAATAATTCATTTAAATAATTAAATAAATTTCAAGCAACAAAGAATGATTGTGAACTATGTGACTATATGATCTTTGATGATGAAATATGTACATGTGATTTTATGATGTATATGTGAATATGTAGTATTGATTAATAATATGTGTTTTTGTATGATGATGTTGGTGTAACTACTAATCTTTTCCTTATGTCTTTTTATAATAAATTGTGATTACTCACCATTTCTATTTGAATTTTGCATCCACGTAACACGTAGACTCAAGTAGTTCAACAAGCTTAGAGGATGGCTTCATAGTTTTATTTATTTTAATTTATTATAGGTGTCTTGCTCGATATGTAACATTAAGAAGAACGCTATGTTTTATGTGATGACATTACTTTTGTTAACATTGTTTATGAGATATTTTGAAGGTTAAAGAGATTTAAATTATATCTTTGATGAGATGATAATTTTTTAGTTTCAAAGAATGAATGAAGTTTATTTTATGACTATGTGATCTGCTTCGAAGTTTTCATTGATGTGTTGATGTTATAAGATGTTGTAACATGTGTTACAGAGCAGGAATATTATTATGATGTTTTCTATGAAGTGTGACACTCTTGAGCGGTGACGTTAAATGAATTATTCTTAAATTATTCGTGATTTATTTATGGGATTTAGAAGGGTGTTACATGAACAACCTCAACAACATGCTCATCTGCATCATCTCTGGGCTAATAATCTAATCTAACCACTCGACGTTAGGTGATATGGGATACGCGAAACTGCTCATCCAACTGTTTTTGGATACATCCCATCTTGTAGCTAGGAAGACTCAACCTCAGCACCGCTAGCTCGGGTTGTCGCTCTATCCGTGATCGTACTGCAATAATGTCGTCACTTTCTTGCCTTGATCGCATAAATAGAAAAATGCAAAAAATAATGAGCTACAACCAATTTTAAAATTTTCGATACAATTTTTAACATTTTGAACTACTGGAGTTTTTAGAATTTCCAGTACAATTTTTTGAGTAAATATCAGAAAATTTTGAAATTCCCAGTAAAAACTCATGAATAGATACCAATATTTCTAAAATTTTCTAATACAAAGGGTTACTTTTCTAAATTTTTTCTAAAAACTCATGAATATATACCAATATTTTTAAATTTTTCCAATAATACATGATTTCTAGAAAAAAAGGTCTTACTTTTAACTAAATTTCTGGTATGAAGAGCAAAATTTCTGGTATCACTCAAGAACTTTTGAGATGTGCAAAATTTTTGAATGAATTTTTTAAAAATTATTTGGAATATGTCAAGTGTAAATAGATAGGTTAAATTTATATTTAAGTATTGGACAAGAACATTTAGTTGAATTCAATTATGAGAAGTTCTCTTTATATTTAGTAGTAGTGATTTATATCAATGAAAATTTGAAAATACTTCCGGATATATAATGCATCTTATAAATTTGGGATATTGAATTATTTTGGATATGTATATTTGAAAGAATTCATTTTTAGAGATTTCGAACATGAGTACCGAAATAACCCAATATCCCAAAATTTTGATTTTATTTTGAAAAGATATATAATATAATTATAGTATAATTAAATTTAATTATTATTAATAAATAATAACTTAAATTTATAATTAAAAATTAAATATTAAAATAAACTTATGATATGGAATTAAACAAGTGAAACATATACTAAGTATAAAAAGAAATTCTTTTAATTATTTAATTCGATTAGGTTTTCGTTGAAAATATATGTTAATTCGAGATTCGAGTTTGGATATAGAAAACAAGTGAAACATATACCCGCTCAATATGTTATTATTTATGTTAATGATCTTAAATCAATAACTAATTGTAACGAAACATTGCCATGAAACATACAAACTAGACTACTATTCCTTTGCAACAACAACAACCCTACAATCCAATTCTTCTTCCAAAATGTACCTCAACCACACTACCAATCTCAACCCTTTCAATCACAGCAACAAGACCAACAACAACAACCCTACTATTCGTTTTTCCTCCCACTTCAGATTCTTCTGCGCTCCATCCTGGCACTCACCAAATTGCAAACTCAACACCTTTTTCTGCTCCTGCTTCTGCTTACGCCTCCCAATCAGCTGATTATCAGAATTGGGTCGCGCAACAGCCTGAACCCCTCGGTTACGATCTTGCCAATGTTAGTTTTCGTTACCCTTTGATCTGACTTTTTCGAATTTCGTATCAAAATTTGATTTTTCTTATGTTTTGTCATTTGGGTCGATTTCTTATTCTCACTATTGATCGTTGTTATTTTCGTGGATTTGTTGAATTTATTGTTTTAGTGTTCTTGTTAGGGTTTTAAAACTTGTTATCTTAAATCAATTTTGATAGAGTTTTTGATTTGTTGGTGATAACATGAAGTTTCAATATGTGATGGCAAGAGAAAGAAGAGGTGATGGTATGATTGTCATAATTAGGGTTTTTACATGGATTGATACCGCGATGGTGGACATAGCATCATGGTTTTCGATGTCTCTCTGACTGAAGTTGAGATTGCATAACCTGTATTTTACCATAATTTTTACAATGTGAAAATTGTGACTTATGTAGCAATTACACTGGAAAAAAAAAGTGTTCGAGACACCGACGCTAACACTTTACGTATTAAGTTTAATTTATTATTTTTCAAAATATTATTGATGTTGACAATGTCAACTTGTTTCGTGCTTCATATTGTGACCACAATCTCTACTTATATACTGTTTTAAAGTTTTCTATTAGTGGCACTTGGGAATTTTCCTGATAATTCATAATGAACTTCAATAGAACCAGTGTTTGTCAAATAGTGTTGTGGAATTTGAACAATGCGCTATTGTTCCACGATACTCTACTTATTGCAAAGTATTGTCAAATAGTGGCTGTTGTTGGCGGAATTTGAACAAATTGTTATTTTCTGCAATTCGTGATAGACAATACTGAATAGGATTAACATGTTTAAAGAAGTAGAGTTGGCAGCCAAACAAAGTCATGGTTGTAATTAGCTATGAACGTGAGCATCTTCGTGTGCTAATCACTTGTATTTGTATGTTTATTTCTTGGTAACTCTGATTCTTTTCGAAAACCATTTTGAGAGGTAAATTTTAATGGAAGCTTCTGATTTTCCTCGGGTTTTGTATTCTAACGATTCAAATATTGCAGGCTGTTGGTTCATCATACGAGACTTCTGCACCTTCTACGTGGAATGCTACATGGCCACATCAAATTTATGGCAATGAGGCAAACAACAATGTTGCCTAACCAAACCAATTTCACCCAAGCGTTGAGGTGTGAAGTGTAAAATCGATGTCAATAGCAAAGATTCATATGAAAAGCACGTATCGGAAAGAAACATCAGAGGAATTTACAAAGTGGCACAAGTCGCATCCAAGCGTTAATCGGTCCTGTAGTCAATCAATCAAAGGCTGAGAAACAGGTGGAACAGTCAAAGGTTTGCCCAACTTGCAATGTTTTGTGCACAAGTAACACATATATCAAACATATTGCTGGGAAAAAGCACTAGCTCAGGTGAATCATTGATTACATTATCCTTTGTATGTTTTACTGTTTCTCCTCATTCTATATCGTAGTTAATGTTGGTGAATTCCATTTATTGTTTTATCGGTGAACTGCAAGAAAAATGTATTGTAGATAACCATTAGTGTAATGTTTGTGAACTGACCACTTTTGTTAATAGGTTTGCTTGATGTCTAATGCATTGGTCCATCTATTAATTCAAGCGAGGAGTTCCTCCGCTTCAAAAAGCTGCTAAGAAAACCAAGGTTGCTCAATCGGCATGGTGTGAAACCTGTAAGGAAGCAGGATATGTACATCACACACTTAGCCGAAAGAAACACTTGAAGAACTTGGAGAAACTGTCGATCCGGAATCGACGCTGGCACCAGTGCCACTGCCACTGCTGCAAATACGTTAATCGGACCACAGGAAAAGAAGCAGGTACCGATAAACCAAAAGCAAAGAAGGCATCGGAACTGGACATCGTCAAAGAAACATAAAGTTTTGGAAGGAGGAGCAACGATTAGTAATGTTAAACGTACTTTATGCAATGTGGTATGTAATAGCGAGACAGTTTTCAATTTTCACCTTGTTGGACAGAAACATGCTGCTATGGTGAAGAGAGCAGGGTCAAGCACTGGTTGAGGTTATTTTTGTCACTATATCATCTAAACTTGAGAGTATGTATGCTGTTTAGCATTGTTAATGGTTAAGTTTCAACATTTTTATTGAATGAATTTGTATAGTCTTTTATTTGTATTAGATGAACTCATTGAGTTTGTGTTTTGCGATATAAATGATTGATAACTTTCCAAAATCATGTATGTTACAAAATCAATAGATGATAAAACCAGGGCCAAATTGTTAGCTTGAAAAGCCTAATTGTTATCTATTATAAGAATACCTCAAAGTGTAAAGACTGGTTTATGTTTTGTTACTTCACAATTTCCTTGTTTATTCTTGGTGTACTAGTTTAGTTTCATAGAAAAGGGGATAAGAAATTTCAGAGTGGTGATATCTATCTACAAAAGAAAGTTGGTGACAGTAACATGGTACAAAACTTGCCAACTTGAAGCTTTGTTGGTGATAATTGGGAACTGACAATCAATTGCAGTTTTCTTTATAAGCAAGGTCTTAAAATAATCATAAAGCTAAAGCTCGATGGCGACTCTTGAAGGAGTCCTCCTCTGATACTCACCTTAACCTCCCTTCCAATGTGCAACACCTCTGAAAGGTAAGGTCAGAGACTTTATCATCAATTTTCCTTCCAATGTGCAACACCTCTTGAAAGGTAAGGTCAAAGACTTTATCATCAATTTTCAGTAGATTATTGCAACTCTATTCCAAGCCTACCTTTACGGGCTGGAAAGACGCTTAAGAATCGATGTGAATTTTTTTACCAATTCGAAGATTAACACTTACACCAATAGATATTTTAATATATAGTTGGATAGGAGAGAGACATGCATGAGTGGACTTTTCCTCTCGTGGATACTGTGACCGAGGTTTACTATATGACAAATAATTCTCAAATTACTTTAAATAAATGATTAAACATGAGAAAACATACCACAATCAACATGTTTTCATATTATTTGTATTTACTATTTGCTTCATAGTTGAATTTATCATCTAAAAAGAGATAATAGATATAGTTTGTTGTCTCAGAATCTGTTTGTTAAACATCTTCCACCGCAGTTAATCCAACCCATTACTCCACTCTGACATCATTATCATAATAATTATCAATATACGTATTTATCCATACACTGATGAGGCTATATTTATTACGAACTTTGTTGCTCGATCTACTTCGCAACCTCGAACGCCCGGTTTTCTTAGCCTTCTTACCGAATCATGTATGATGCAAGAGAATTCAGGATCCAAAGCCCGTGACCTCAAGCCCTCAATGCCTTGGAGGAAGCTTCCACCAATATGTCATATTAGAGTTATCCAAGAGGACCATATGACATTTCCTTACTTTTATAATTACAAAGCATGGTGCTAGTATGTTTGAAATGTATATATTTTCTTAGAAATAAATATACATATGTTATCCTAATTAAATTGGACAAGTAACACACTCTAATACTTTATTACCTTCAACTAAAGTGTCCAAAATATTAAAACGTCACAACTAGAGATATATATTTCCTTTAAGGAATCCAAAACACTATTAAGATCATTAATCTCTATTTCAAGTTTTAAAATAATTTATTTTGAGAGAAATTTTCTTAAAAGCATTTAACGAATCCGATAGATTTCATTAAAATCTTTCAAAAATTATTTATATGAAGGTTAATTTTCAGGATCATAAGAGTATACATGTGACTCTTTATTTTTTTTTTTGCCATTAAACATAGATTAGCACATTCATCATCCGAGCTGAGAAGGAATCGAGGAGTAGATCTCATCCTCATCTTCTCAATATAGGCTCTACGACCTTTGGCATTTTTATCTTTCATCTTGTAGAATTCCTATCCTTCTTTTTATGATACTTAGTGAGACTTGGACAAAAGCTCCATAATGTCTCAATTTTCCGCACTTATACCATGTGATGTATTCATCTTTTTCTTATGTTCTCTTTTATGTAGATGATACTTTTGAAATTATCAAACTTTTGTCGGAATGTTTGCTTATTTCATTTCAAGTATTGATAGTAGCGTTTAATAATAACTCAATCTCCTCTTCCTTAGGAGATTGTTCATAGAACTATCACTTTCTTCCTTTGATTTCTTTGTCTTAGATGAAAAGCTTTCAAAGAAATATGCCTTTAATCTTATTTACCTTCTCTTTTTTTTGACTTCACTTTGCTATATGCAATTGCTTAAGCTCATTCTCATTTTCAAGAAGTTTTCCGATCAAATTTAGGATGTTCAAAGTATTAAGATCGTGAGATTATTTTATGGCGTAACCTCACCGCCATTCCCTACACATTGACCTTAATACTTTGTTAGCACAAAAAATTGAATTTACTAAGTTGTTTATTTTGTTGATTAAGTGGAGGAAATAAGCATGCATGGATTCCACGGATTCTGTGAGTTCCTTTGAAAAGTTTGACTCTCTATTAGCATATTGATCTTATAATCCTTAAAGTATTTAGTTATCTCAAAGGATTTGAAGAACATACATCATATCTTGTGCGCTATTATGATGTGAAATAAAGTATACTTCACTTAAAGTTGAGATAATTATATTCCTTGCTTTCTCGATCTTTAAGCCTTTTTGGTTTCATCATATGACCAATCCTTTGGGTGTTTAATAGAGTTATCGATTTCGCTTATAAGGGAAAGGCTCACGGAAATTGTTGCCCATTTATTTTGTCAACTAATAGTAAATGTACATACTTTTTCTTTCCAATAAACATAATTTTCCGTGATTTAAAAGTTTGTGCTCTATTATATGCTCCCTTTGGATCACACCATATTCCCATACTTTGAGTCACTTAGACCGATAAAAAGACTAATTATGATACCAAGTGTGGGGTGTGAATATAAGTAGAGAAACAGTCTAAAGGGCTAAATAGACCCTTCTAAAAAGTTTGATCAATTTTTAAAATGAAAATCATAGTTTTTCATGCAGAAGTCTTATAGTGAAAATAGAGACTTTATGATTGAGTTGGAAATTAATCACGAATACAGTTACAGAATTAACAACTATATCAAATTGATTATAGATTATATCCAAAATCTATAAACTACAATAAATTGAAAATCCACACATTACAAGAGATATTTTATTTTATAAAATTCAATTGCTATAGGAATATAACTCCACAGTATATAGATTTTAATGAGCACTTAAACACAAATAAGTTATTATTCTAACAAACCCAACCTTATATAATTAGTCACTACCAACAAGTATTAACAATAAACTACACTATAAAACTATTACCTAAACATGCAAAATCTACAAAATTAAAATGTATATATATATATATATATATATATATATATATATATATATATATATATATATATATATATATATATATATATATATATATATATATATATATATATATATATATATATATATATATATATATACATTGGTATAGTGGTTCAACTCTAACATCCTCGGAAGATTCTACTCCATTCTCCAATGATTTTTCATTGAAAGTTGTTCTTCCTATATGTTTTGAAAAATGTTACATGAGTTTATACAACCACTAAATCCACAATAATGCTGAGAAAATAAATACCCTATATGGATCTTGACTCTTTATCCTATTCTTACTTAAATCTTCCAACTTCTCAATATGCTCCAAGTCTAGAGGCAATCCCCTTGATCCCACAAATTTCTTGAGCGATGAAGTGTTTGAAAATTGATAATAACTCCTACCTTATATGCAGGCTTCACACAACACTATCAAGGTCATCATAGAGAGAAAACCCTATTTCTTTTCACTGGAATTTGTCACCACCAATCACAGCATCCACAATCTTGCAAGCTTCCTAAAAGTATTTACATATTCTTCAAAGAACGTTAGTTCCAAGTCAATGCTTCCTTAACAATTACAAATCTTCTTAGTCAAGATTTGATCCAAAAATATGAGGTTTCAAAATGAAAGAATGTCGTTTGCAAGTGATTTAATTTTTCAAAAATGGAAGTTGTTTTTACGTAGTTACATACATAGTTATGACAACTATGAGATGACAAAAGATTTATATCTGCTGGGGATTATGCACAAAAATAGATGAAAAATGGTTGTTAGATTCGAGTCAAGAAACATTTGTTGATTTGATTCCAAGTGAATAAGTAGAGGACTAAGATCAACATAAAAGAAGTAATCTATTTTCTTGTAATCTGAGTCAAGTTATAATCGTGATTCGAGTCATGAAGAGTAATATTCAAATAATCTGTAAATTGTTATTCAAATCAATTCGGACAACGCCAAACATGAAAATGTGAGAAACTATGTGATTCGAAAGTTATATGTAATCGGTGATTCGAATCAAACTAGGCGTACTAATAAAATCTTGTGTGATTCAAATCAAGTGTAAATCGTGATTTAAGTCACGTACAAGAATTCACCTATATTTCACCGTTGGAACCGATTCGAGACATGATTTATGCAGTGATTTGTGCCACACGCATGAACTCTTAATTTTTCAAAATAATTTGAGATTCCACTTCACACATAACTTGCACCGACATTAAATATAGTTCTTGTTCTATTAACTCAACCACTTGACTTAAAACACATATTGATGTGCAACCATAGTACTATCAATATGTGTCTGAAAATATTCTTACCATCAATATCTCAAAACATATATAAAATTTTTCTTGACTAATATAGAAATTTTCATCAATATCTCTGAACATATATAAAAATATATAAAAAATTTACAGAAATATAGGGCCAGTTTGTTTCAGCTTTAAAAAAATGAATTTTTTCTTTGTATTTTCAAAAATGAATTTTATGAAATTGTTTTTCAAAATATTACAAGTTTTTTTATATTTGTTTTGTCTAAATTGTGAGACTAGTTTTGACATCGTATAACATAAACATACATTATTGAAGATCATTAGATAGTCAAAATCTCAATTTTTTCAACAAGTTGTATTTTGAAAATGATTTTTATGAAAAGCTATTTGACATAGCATTAAAATTAAGTGATTTTTGAAATTTTGATGTCAATTTTTTTTTTGCTAAAATGTTGAATCATCTAAAATAACATTTTAAGAATAATTATTCAAACAAAATTTACATTTAAAACTTTTATGAAAAATTTCTTTGTAAATTGTTTTTACACAAAATAATATTACACCATAAAAATCATTTTTAAAAAAAGGCAAAACAAACAGGCTCATAGAAATTACAAAATTCCGAGAATTTATCTTGCTATCCCCCCATTTAAATCTAACACCCCAAATAGGGCAATTTTACCAAAATATCCCTACAAAATACCGAAAGTCACAATTTCCGACGCCAGATCGAAATTTTAGAAGAAATATCGAAATTTTGAAAAGTTACCGCTTTTAGGCCCAATACCGCAAATTTCAAATGTCCAGAAATTTGAAATTTCATTATTTTGTACCGTAAATTTCAAATTTATATATATTAGTTTTAATTGTAACCAGAATTTGAAATTTACGATATATTTTAGTTCAGAATTGTACCAGAATTTGAAATTTCAGAAGAAGCAAGACTTAAATTTCAAATTTCCTAGACATCGACTAAATTTTTCACTTTTTACACTTTTACTTAAAACTTTACTTAAATGGAATACATAAATATAATTAATGTCATACATAGAGGCATTACAAATATAATTAATGTCAACAAATATAATTAATGTTCTACATAAATGCATTATTAATAAAATACAATCACTTCCTGACAAGATCGCCCAATGTCCGATCCGACCATATGTCGATTCCCAATCTTTGCAACATCGAATAATTATCCTCCAACGCCTTCGGACGGGAGGCAATGGACAACCGAGTTTCAATTTTAGCGTAACCCAATGATTATCGTTGAGAAACCCGACTACAACGATGTATGATGACTCGTGTACAGGGGAGGAGGTATGTGAAGCGGAAAAAATGTCGTGCTAATTCTCATGGATAAAGAAACAAAAACAACACCACATCTACAAGCAATAGGGTAGCCCATATCTGGAAGCGACATCCATTTCTCCCTACCCCGAGGACCCAAGTATTTCACGATTAATGAATTCCTCCCATAAGACACAGTGTCGTAGAACACCTTGGAAAACAATGTTTCGTTTTGATGGATATGAGTATCCAACAACTTCCTAACATCAAAACATGCATCTGTGTCTCATCCCAATACAGTTGCAATACAACGGTAACCACAGTTTTGTTAACTGAAGATTTTGATGTCTATGGTTCGAAGAAGGATCATGAAGCTCGAAAATGAGATGATGTTAGAGTGTTCGTGGGAACATAGTGAAAGTCATAGTTTGGAATGAAAAGAATTAGTTCTTCGAATGGATATGTTGAAATTTGGGATTTCGAATGGAAATAATGATGACATATGTAAAACACGCTTCGACCTGGCAATAGAATTATATCTGAAGGAACGAGTTCGAAATCGAAGTGAGTGTTACATTTGAAATTCAAAACGCGAGCGGGATAATTGGGAGTTAGAACGCGCACTGGAAGCGGTTCGAAGACGTGGAAGCAAGAGAAGCATGGTGTTCTGCATGTTCTAAACGTGGCAAGATCTCATGGGTCGACGCTATGGTTTAATTAGTATAAATAGGAGTCTTAATGTTAGGATTTCGTGTGTCATATCTATTGTACTAAAATTCAGTAACATTCAAAATACAACATGGCTAGGGAAACGAATGCACGAATGATGTACGTATGATTTGCACCAAAGCTTTATTATTCAACAATGTATCTTTACATTTCAGCTTTAACTTTACTTTACATCAATGTCTTTTAACTTTACATTCAAAGTCATTTAACTTTCTTTGCATTTAAACATTTTTCTACCATTGTCAAGTTCTTTACTTTTCCAAAACTTTTATATTAAGAGTTGTTATTTTCCGTAAAGCTTTTATACATTTGTTTACATTCTTGTTTCTCAGCATTGAAAATCTTTACGCTTTAAGAGTTTATTTAAATATTATTGCATTTATACACTTTCTTGCAATTCGAGATCTTAATGTTATTGTTTATTCGAATCAACTTTACATTAGTTGTTTGATCATATCATTAAGTAAGTGAACGTTGTAATCGAAACGATTAAGCCTCGTATAAACATCCAAAAGACAAGTTTCAAATATGGATCTTTATCTTAAATTTACACAAACGGCCAACACCATAGGATCAATCTAGTCGATCCGCAAGTTACTAGAGGGATTGAATAACATACCATCACGCTTATTCAATAGTTTGAAGACTAGCGGTTGTTTCACCGTAAATCATCGGAACAAAATGGCACGCCTGGACGAGTTTCCGTTATAAATTAAGAAAATTATAATCATAATTATTATAAAAATTCTTTCTCGAGTAAACAAAGTTCATTGGTATGAACCTTAGAGTGGTAGAATAACTAATAGTAACCAACCTTTACCCGTAAGAAATCGAAATAATAGGATGTCTAATCAACAAGGGGAACAAATGCCCCACATGGAATGTGCACTGCTATGTCTGCTTCGACTGGAACGCTCCAACATGATCCTTCAACGCAAGAATCACGCCTTCGACTAGTAATATAGCCACGAATGGAACAAGTGGCATGTCAACAAATAATTCGGTCTTAGGCAATACAGAACCATCGTTACCCTGGGGATCCATCCCACAATCGTGACACAAACCCATTCACACTCCCACTACAAACTAGACCACCTAGTTTTGAGGGTAATAGACCCGTAAACCCTTCTTATGGGATGCCAACATCTTTTATGGCGTGCACATCACGCCAAAAGCATCCCCAATTAGGATCTGGATCCGTTAATCAATTTCACGAATAACCAAGGATTAGGGGTTATAGTGCTTACCCACCTTAACTACGAAACCAAATGGCTTTTAGGCAATTGATGGATGATAGTAACCATAACATGATAGGAGTATTAGCACAAACTATGCAAGAAATCTTCGCCCAATAGTTCGTGAACGCGGATCAGAACGAATAGAGAAAATGCGTATAATATGAGTCGAAGAAGATTTTTGCTCCTCCAGAGGCGAGGCGTAACCGTGCAATGGTTCGAGCGAACGCACTTATCATCGAACAAGCCATTGATCACCCAAATTCATAGGCCGCTTAGAGAAGAATTTAACCGGGGCAAGGACACAAAGAGGAAATGCCCAGTGATTCGAGAAGAACCACTGGGATTTGTAGAACCAAAGGGCGAGGATCGAAGATATGATGCTCCTGATTCGAGAAGAACCACTGAGGGGAGTCAGGAACCAGGGGCCAGCTCGAAAGGCAAGAGGCCCCGCTTCAGAAGAACAACCTAGAGGATATGTAGGTAGAAACCAAGATGCCGATGCAGCTTGTCCATAGAATTAAATGATAATATCTTGGCGTAAAATAACCTAACCACCATGATAGAGAGGATAATGGCCCAAAACGGTATTAATATGGATTAGAGGCCAAATTATGCTTCTCCCATAGCAGATTATGTGATGCATATCGATTTACCAAGATCCCTAAGTTTACAAAGTTTGTCGGAGATACTAATGAATCAACAATAACACATAGCTAGGTATTTAATCAAGCAGAGACATAGCCAATAGTGAGAACCTTAGGATTAAATACTTCCGAAGTTCCTCACTAAAAATGCTTTCACCGGTTCACCACGCTACCACCGGGTCCATAGATACTTGGGCCCTTCTTAGAAAGATTGTTCCATGAACAATTCTATATGGGACAATCCAAGATAAGTCAAGGAACTAGCTAGTGTTAAGAGGAAGTTTATCAACCCATAGACTAATACTTGAATAGGTTCACTATTGAAATCCGATGTTTCACAAGAGTCCTTGAACATGAATTAGTCGAAATCACGGTGCCTAGACTATTCGATTCGAAAGAAATTAGATACACAATACTGAGAGATATGGCCCGCTTAGATAGGGTTCTACGGTCGAAAGACTAAAGGCCGAAAAGGCCGTGGCTTCAAAAGTAACAAGAAAGAAAGGATTTCCTATGTCGAAACCGAGGAGGTCAAGATTGTCCCGATTTCGAGGAGGTCAAGGATCTAGCAGAGTTAAACAGCCCCACCCTACTCTTGTAAACTATTAGTTCCCACAAAAGGGAAAGAAATTGTTGAGAACGAGAAAAGTGACAAATTCCCAAAGAAGGTGTATACCTTCGATGTGACAAAGTGTGACGAGATTTTTGATTTGCTTGTCAAAGATGGCCAACTAATTGTGCCATCAAATGTCAAAATACCTCCTTTAGATCAAAGAAAGAAAAGAGGATTTTGTAAATATCATAGTTTCTTAGGCCACAAAACCTCACAATGTTTTTTTTCGGACTTGATTCGTAATGCAATCAAAGAAGGCACTAAAGTTTTTGACAAACCAAAGATGAAGGTAGACGAGGATCCTCCGATGTTGCACAACTACTCCGAGCCTTCTGCATGGGAGAAATAAATATGGTGGAAGGTCAATACATTGAAAGAGGAAAACGAGAATGAGAGTCAAATGATCAAGTCAATAATGGAGTCATCAAGACATCCACCAACCGTAGACTTCGACTAAGCCGCCAGCCGGTGGTTCAAGGACATCCAAAGCCACGAGGGCCGTGAGAGTCGTGAATAAATTGGTGCAAGCATCAAGGTCCGAGACGCCAATTAGAAAAGGTCCAAATTACAAAGCAACCTTCCCCGAGAAAGAGATCTAGGATACTTTGGGAGAACCCAATGGAAGATTCGACTATCCGTAAAATATTCGCGTGTAAAGTGCAAAATCCCAATCGAAGCCATCAAACCATCAGGATGGGGAGATGAGGATACAACAGGAGGAGAGGTAGAAGGCAACAATCCCAAGAAAGAAGTTTGGGACACTCTAGGGGAGCCTAGTGGCAAATTCGACTACCTGGTAAAATACTGCCATAGTTCAAAATACAAATCAAAGACATCAAACCATCAGTTGGGGGAGAATGAAGAAAAAGATGGAAGTGGATGTCAATATGGTGGACATGGAGAGACCCTGTTCTGAGATGCAGGAGATGGAGAAATATCTTGAAAAGGAAAAATACAAGATGGAAGATGGCTATGCTACAGATACCAGCCTAAAAGATTACCTCATGTTGTGCCATAAAGGAAACCGATGATGTTTGTCCCGATGCAAGATCATCCGCAATGAGAGGATTGCGCAGAGTTCGAAGGAGCCAGGGCTCGAATCAAGGCCAATCGCGCCAAGACAATCAATTGTTTAGATGCTAAGCCGGGGAGAGTTTATCGAATTTTAGTACACCGCCATAAAGGGCAACGGCGTTTAATTTGCCCAAGGTGTTCAAAGATATGAAATATAGGGCATTCGAAACCATTCCTTTCGCGCCATGCTGGAATCACAAGGAGATGGGTCAGAAGAGTCAATACCTCAAAGAGAATCACAGTCAAAGAAAGCCTGATAGTCCATACCCCAAAGGTGCTCAAAGGGTAACATCTGAATTCTCATCAAGTGCCAACCGATAGATGGTCGCATGTCAAAACCAATAAGGAAAGACAATTGAGAAGTAATGAGCGAAATGCACATCACGCCATGGTATACGGTGAGACAACAACAAAAAGAAAGGAAGAGTTGAGGCTGGAGAATTATAAAGGGAAGAATCCCATGTCAAGATCCCAATGGCGAAGGCAGCAACGAGTTCGAAGGTCGAAGGGAAATGTTGGCCTAAAGAAACAGCCGACCAAAGAATAAAGAGATGTCCAGTACTAACAAACCAACGACAAGCAAACAACCTGAAAATAAACCTCCAGTTAGCAGGAGACTTTTTGCTGACACAAAACCAGATGAATCAAAAGAATATACTCCAGGGCCAGAGGAAGATGAGGATATGCTGACAGACAACTTCGAATCGGAAGGAGAATCCTCACTCAACCTAAACTGCAACGTGGTGTCTGTACTACCTGAGTTCGGACAAGAGACCGAAATCGAAGAACAGGAAGCGGATGATACCATCGATACAATGAAACACAGGCCAGTTTGCTACTATGTCATGGATAATGGCGCAGTCGAAGAGCAGAATGCGTTCTTCGAGCACCCAGAGCCAGCAATGAAGAACCATTTGAAGCCGTTGTTCATTCGAGCAAAGGTTAATGCCCATGGTGTGAATAAGGTTCTGGTAGATGGAGGCGCAGCGGTTAATATAATGCCTCAGTTTATGCTAAAAAAGCTGGGAATACAAGAGAGTGATGTCAAACCACATAATATGGTTCTATCAAATTATGAAGGAAAAGTTGGTCAAACATTGGGAGTGGTGCAAGTGGAGTTAACCGTCGGTTCGAGCTGCAGGTCCACCATGTTCATGGTGATCGAAGCCAAGGCCAACTACAACCTGTTGTTAGGAAGAGAATGGATTCATGGTGTAGGGGCAGTTCCTTCGTCAATGCACCAGAGGCTAGTGCTATGGAGAGAAGATGGAATAGTGGAGAATATCAAGGCATCGTAGTTACTTCATGACCACACCAACCTCAACAAGAGAAACTATGACAAGTATCTGGCACGAATAGCCCCTTGTGCTCCAAATGATGAATTGAACGAAGTCAGAAATGCGCAATACTACATGACCCTTCGCCATGATGGCATGTATTGGGATAGGAAAATAATCAAAGGAGACGAAGGACTCGAAGGTACTTCGCGAAGACGGCCAACAGGCTGGGAGTTCAACAACATTGCTCATGATCGAGTCCTCCTTCGAAAGGATTACCACATGGTCGAGAACAAATGGATAGCAGCTTCAGAGGCTGAAATAGACAGTATAGTTGAAGACAATGAAATGAAAGGGGCTGGTTCGAAAGACTCACCCTGCGAAGAAAATGAAATAGAACAAAGGCTCGATGCCATATATGATACAGAACCCCTGGGCTTCGAGAAGGATCCCACAAACTTAGGTGCCAAGATGTTGGCACAGGATCAACTTGAAGAGGTAAATTTGGGGGATGACAACACAAAAAGAATAACCTATATAAGTTCAAAACTCGTTCCAAGTCTCAAGCAAGAGGTGATCGAAGTCCTCAAGCAAAATAAAGATTGCTTCGCCTGGGACTATGACGAAATGCCCGTTTGAAAAGAGAGCTAGTAGAGCATGACTTCCAATTAAGGATGACAAGAAGCCCATCAAGCAAATCCTAGGAGGTTCGCGCCAACAAAGGTTTCACGAAGATCAAAGTCGAGGTCGAAGGTTGTTGCTGTAAATTCATCAGACCACAAGGTATGTCGAATGGTTAGCTAATATAGTACCGTATTAAGAAAATGGTTCCCTGAGAATATGCATAGACTTTAGGGATTTAAATACAGCAACCCCCAAAGACCAATACTCTATGCCTGTGGTAGAAATGTTAATAGACTCTGCTGCAGGATTCGAATACTTAAGCATGCTAGATGGATACCGTTATAACCGATTTTCATTGTCAAGAGGATGTTGCTAAACAAAGATTTCGCTGCCTGTGAGCCTTAGGCACCTATGAGTGGGTAGTGATGCCTTTTGGTTTGAAAAACGCTGGGGCAACTTACCAACGAGCAATGGATTCCATCTTTCATGATTTTATTGAGACTTTTATGCAGGTGTATATTGATGATATAGTCATCAAACTGCTTCTTCGTAAACCCATCCCATCATTTGAGCCAATCATTCAAAGAATGAGAAAACATGGCTTAAAATGAACTCTTAAATGTGCATTTTTGTGCAAAAGAGATTTCCGGCTTTGTGGTTCATAAAAAGGGAATCGAAATTAACCAAAATAAGACAAAAGCCATCATGGAGACTAAAGCACCCACATCAAAAAGGGAGCTGCAGTCTTTGCTGGGGAAGATTAATTTTCTTAGAAGATTCATCTCGAACCTAAGTGGAAAGACGCAAGCATTCTCTCCTGGATACTTGAACCGACTTTTAGGATTTTTGTATCCAAATGTGCGGATAGCAAGAGTCGCCACCGACTTTTATTTTTATCCAATTAAGGGAAGGTAAAAGTACAGAAAAAGACCTTCGTTAGATTCTGAGTACGGGAGAATGGTTATGAAAAAGGAAGGTATTAGCACCCCTTTCCATCCGTAGTTATCTACGGGCTCTTAGTTGCTCTATAGATCACTTTTGAAAAACTTGTGCTTTCTGTGTGTTAAAAAATGTTTTGAAAAGGCATTTCGCTTTGACTTTGTAATGATTCATGTAGGAATGTATACAAAGTGTTCAGAAATATTTCGTTTTTAGAAAAAGAACTTTGCAATGATTCATGTTGGAATGTATACAAAGTGTTTTGAAATTGTGAGGTGTGAAAAGTATTTGATTTGAGCAAGCAACTAGGAGACTTATTACCCACCGTAATTGGTCGCTTTCAGATTTCTACATTCCTTTAGAATAGCGCCAGCCGCACATTATTCGTAAGTAGCTCCATCGCTGGATGTAATCGACAATCAAGGGACATCGGATGGTCATAGAAGGCAACTTGTAGGAAGTATCCTAGCACATTCAAGGGACTATCATCACTTTGAGGCGACAATCGAGGGTCAAGATCATGTTTTCGAGGCGACATCGTGGCCAATGATCTTTATATCGGGACTATGATGATTTGTTTTGAAGGCAACGGTGCTAGAATACCTCTACGTTCGAGGGATATGACCATTTGAATCGAAAGGCAACGAGAGAGAATTACCCTAAGGGGTGCATGTGTGAAAGAGTGTATTGATTCAGAATATATTATCTTGAAGATTAGTGGGCTAAGTTCAATTATTATCTTGCCACGCCTAATTACTAGCATTTGATAAGGGTGCGGAAAGTAAAATGCGAATGTAAAGGCGGAAATGTAAACCTACGCTATTACATGGCTTTGGGGCAGATACATAATTTAAAATGCGGAAAGTAAAAGCCTAGATTAAACTATTACATCCCATGAGCAGTTACATTATTGGAAAAAGTAAAACAGTAAAAGAAACCGTCTGAATCGGAACAACCTGTGAAAAGATGAGAAATCGAGAAATATGATGAAATCGAAATAAGGAAAAATGTTAGAAAAAATGCAAATTTTAATATGAGAAAATTAATGCATGCTGGAAATAAGATAAATAAGCTATAATAATTTTTTTGGAATTTTTAGATGCATTTTAATAATAAAAAACTAATTTATGATGATTTAAATGCTAAAATCAAAATAAAAACAAATATGCATGCAAAAAGATATTTTTTAATTTATTAAATTAAATAAAGATTTTCAGAATATAAATGCAAAAAGAAAATATTTTTTGGCAATTTTTAAATGCAGAATAAAAATGTAGAAGTTAATTAAAATAGAATGGAAATATTAAATAAGAGAAAATATATGAAAATATGAAAATAATGCAAGTTTTTGGAAAAAAGAATGCAAACTGGTCCCGGGGAGATTCGAACTGGAGACCATGGGATGAAACTTTGAGTCTGCTTACATCTACCACTGAGCCACGTTGCCTTTGGTGTTTGGAATTTGAAAGCTTTTAAATGTACGCTGTCATAGATATAAAACAAAACACACCAACACGCTGGGCCCGGATAGTAGATGGATGGACGAATGAGGATGTCACAGCCATGCAGACCGAGTCAACGGAGCCGAGCTCTGGCCGCCTTCTCCGTGAGACAAAAATCGAACCTGCAAAAATACGAAAGATCAAGGGCTGAGGTTAAGGCTACCCCCCCTAAATCGGGGTCCGCGAGTCCATTGGTGGTCTCCGTTTCCGCTGAATCGTCCTACACTTTGAGATACGGCCCAAGAACCCTAGTAATGGCATGTTATGATTCTGACGTTCAAAGTCCCAAACGATGGCCCAGATCTATCCCTTAGAGTCTCATAAACACATTAGAAACATTAGAATCAATTAAAATAGGCTGGTAATAAAAATACGAATTCAAGAAAAATCAATTATGTATGCATGTATATGATGCGATTTGGCTTGCTTTGATCCAAGGCAAAGGTGTGTACTTACTCCAGCTTACCTCCTGAGGACAATGGAGTGGTTTTTGAGGGCTGAGAACGGCTGGAAATGCAAACACGATTTTTCAAGAATGTATCAAAATTTTGCAAGAGTTTTGGCTTGTTTTTTAGGTTAGGATTCGTGTTCTTGTGCTGTGTACAATGCTTGATATTTATAGGAGTTTTTGGAAGGCTATAAGAGTGAAAAAAGATTGCCCATTGAATGTCCAAATATTTCCCAATAAATTCAAATCAAATATTTGAAAAATATTGATTTTCTTCCCATGTAAGAGGCTAGCACGAATTTGGAATGATTCTTGGGCTTTCTTGGACATTTAGGAAGATATAAAATCGCTCTTTTGAGAAAACATTTAATTTTCATATTTTATATAATTTATTTTTGAATTATGTTATAAAATTCAAATATAAATCATAAAATAGAAAATAACCAATGCCAAGCTTTTATGGGTCAAGAATATCATCATGAACAAGTTTGGATCAAAAGATTATAGGCCCATTTGGAAAATTTTGCATTTTGACCAAAATGTCCTTTTGTGCAATCATTCAAAATTCCCCAACTTCTCGAATAGTGTATCTTGCTCAATTTTCCACATTTTTGAGAGTTCTTGGACTTTTTGAAAGCTCTAAGAGTCCTCTAACCAATGTCTTTGGTTTCACTTCAATTGAGTTACCATGCTCAATATATGTTCAAAACAAAAGTTGACTTTTGTTGACTTTGAAAAGGACCTCAGAATGTTTTGAACTATACCTCTCAAATGAAGCATTTTTGACATTCTTGTGAGACATGAAGTTGTAGAGAATTGAATTTCCTCCAAAACAAGAGGTGGTGGAAAATTTCTGAGAAAGTATGAGAAAGTTATGATCACCAAAGTTCATTGACTTTTCACCTAGAAACCCTAATTTAGAAAGTTTGACTTTGAGCAAATCTTGAGTTTTCTTGATGAATCATGATCAACCCTTGATCAAATGATGAATGTAACTTCAAATGAGGATGTTGACCAAAATCAAGTTTTGGCTGATGTTGACCAGTTGACTTTTGACCAATACAACCGATTTTCAACCATCCGAGCAATTGTCGAGGAAACTTGACTGTGAAGCTTGAAACTTGACATGGAGAATCTTTGAAGCATATGAGGAAGCATGAAACCATTGAGGTGTTAGAAGTCCATCCGATTCGAGGAATGCCAAACCCTAGTTTGGGTTGATTGTATAGGAGAGTGTTCATCCGATCAACTCGAGGAATCCTCGAGCATGGATGTATGGAATGTCTTGAGAAACATGAGGGCAAATTTGGGGTATGACAGCTGCCCTGCTCAATCTTCTTGTACCGAAGGTTAGATTGACATGCTTGTCTTTCGTGGCCTGGAGGTAGAAGATGATTGAACACTCGAGTACACCTGAAAATTTGCACTCGCTGTTGGTGATGATGCGGGAATGGGCTTACAGATGCCATTTGGAAAAAGTTGGAGACTTCGCTGGGGAATGAATCGTACGCTAGACTCGAGATTGTTGATAGGAGAATCACCGGGGATGGGCTTAAGATGCCATCCGGGGGAAGTCGTACGTTAGACTTCGTGTTCACTTTGAATGAAGTTATTGGTTTGTATTGATTTTTTTTTTAACCAAATATGCAGCCTTTCAAAAGTGGGAAAATGTTGATAAGTGGTCGGAGATGGGCTTAAGATGCCATCCGAGGCAACTGAGTCGTACGCCAGACTCTCGTAGTTGCTGTTGATAATAAGAGAGGGTCAGAATAGTTCTTCGTGCTGACTGCTCTGAGGGGGTAGTGGTTGGCAAAGCGTGGATATTTCCCTCGTGCATCGGTGTCGATCAACCGCTATCGGAGGATAACTAGAGGCGGTCTTCGGATAGTTTTCCGCCGATTCGGGCTTAATCGGACCGCGCTGGAGGACAACCAAGGGCGGTCTTCGATAGTTTTCCGCCGATTCGGGCTTAATCTCGACCTATTTGTGTCAAGCGATCACACTGCTTTGGAGAAAACAAAAGAAACTTTGATAGAATATTTGTTAGTCTTATGCAAAGTATGATGCATGACAATGTATATGAATGATGTATGCGTATGAAAAAATGTATGAATGCTAGATGTTGCAGTATTTCAAAATATATCCATCTTGAAGAAGATGTGGATGTTCTGCTTTGAGATTCTCGACTTCTGTTTGGGGATGGAGATCCTGAGACGAAAAGAATCTTTGATTCCTCCGATGCACTATCTGACCAAGTCTAGGGCCTAGATATTGTTGAATATGATAGAGAAATACGTTGTTTGAAGATCTCACATGTGGACCTTGTTGGGGAAGAGTCTAGGAAGTAACCTGTCGGGGCTTTGATTGTAGACCCAGCTGGGGAAAAAATATGGAGGTTTCACCGGGATCTTGAGTGTAGATCTCGCTGGAGAGCGTTTGATAGTTGCGGAAGACTGGGCTGGGAGGATCTGGAACCCGTTGTAATCTCTGGCTGAGGAATAAAAGATGGAGGCTTCCTCCGATGCACTATCTGACCAAGTTTCGAGTCTGGATACTATTGTTGGGGAGGAGAAGGGGAATTGCTGAGGGATATCCGCTGGGGATAGATATCCCGGCCGGGGACTAAGTGTTACTTCTTGGAGACTGATGTAACATGGAAAAGCTGATATGAACGCTAGAGTAGACGAGGCTCGAAGGACCACTTAAGGTAATGAATCTGATAGGATCATTTAAAGCTGATGAATCTTGTCGGGATCATTTAAAGCTGATGAAACTTGTCGGGATTATTTGAAGCTGATGAAACTTGTCGATCATTTGAAGTCGATGAAACTTGTCGGGATCATTCAAAGTCGATGAAACTTGTCGGATCATTTGAAGTCGATGAAACTTGTCGGATCATTTGAAGTCGATGAATCTTGTCGGATCATTTAAAGTCGATGAAACTTGTCGGGATTATTTGAAGTCGATGAAACTTGTCGATCATTTGAAGTCGATGAAACTTGTCGGATCATTCAAAGTCGATGAAACTTGTCGGATCATTTGAAGTCGATGAAACTTGTCGGATCATTTGAAGTCGATGAAACTTTGTCCGGATCATTTGAAGTCGATGAAACTTGGCGGATCATTTAAAGTCGATGAAACTTGTCGGATCATTCAAAGTCGATGAAACTTGTCGATCATTTGAAGTCGATGAAACTTGTCGACTATTCAAAGTCGATGAAACTTATTGTGTTGGAACTCGTGGAGAGGAGATGATAAAGTAATACTGCTTGGAGAAGATTTGTCTTTGCGGAGAGAGATGGCTCGGGTATTGTAGAGATGACTTGTGGGGTATTTTTACGAAAGTGACTTTATGGGGCATATTGGTGAGTTTAGTCGCCCCGCATCCTAGAGCCTCGTAGTAAATGTTTGAACCGACGGCGCTGCTTGAATCTCGATGTCGTAAGTAGGTGATCCGACGAGACATAGTCATACGCTTGAATCCCTAACTTTGCCTAGACCGCTTTTCGGTTTTCGCCATCGATACTTTTTGCCCAAGCCGCTTTTCGTGTTTTCGACTTGCCGTGTACATGTTTTGTATATATCCACTTGCCCGAACCTTTTGGTTCGCCAGGATGCCCTTATTTTTGCCTAGGTTCGTCGACCTAGCGGGTCTCTTTTATGCGTAGTATTTTTTGACTATGCTTGCGTTCACCGAGTGTGGGAAGTCTTTGCCGCTCATGGTGGTGAGCGTTGTAGCACTTGGAATATGCCCCTTTGTATGTGGGAGTTTATCTACCTCTGAGATTAATATCCTGGTGTACTTGACGCTTGAAGTTATTGGTGAACCTCTAGATTTAGCAATCCTGATAGTCCTGACCTTCTCAAGTAGTTTTCTGAGGCATGTTATGGAAGAATGATGCTGACACCATCTGATATTACTGGCACAAATGAGCAACTCAATGGCTTTTGCTTGTGATCAATGTAGCATGCCCCAAGCGTTTCAGATGTAGGCTATGCCCCTAGTTATCCAGCACCTTTTGAGAGAATCTCTGAATCTTGACGTGATTGCCCCAGATGAATTGGATAATATCATGTCATGCCTCTTGATTGGAAAGGCTTGCTACCAGAGATGTCTCTATCTGTAGTAACTTTGTCCATTGGGAGAACCTCCATCCATTGAATATTCGTCATGCAAAATCCTCTGTTGTCAAACATTTAGTCATATGCAAACAAAGGGTATTAAAATGCAAAGCTCGTGTTTGTCTTGAAGTTTGTGGAAATGCATTTTGGTAAAACAAAATTTGTAAACAAAATGATATCAACTCAGAGTTATAGTTTTACAGAGTCGATACCTTTATAATAAAGACGCCGAACTAACCATGCTTCGCTTAGGACTTTAAGGGTTATAACGTGGCTTGGTTCACGGTTTAAGAAACAATGGATAATGGCTCAAAACTTATTTGTACCCAACCCGATCTCCGCGATGTTCTTCAGTCCTATGTTCAGTTAATTGTGCATCCTTAGAATTGAAACACTTACATTTGGTGATGGTTCAGAAACTGGAAGTTTATTTGAAAAGACAACCATCTTTCTTTGTTGAGGGTTTGTAGTGACCTCTTTTTTGACTTTTTATCCCTAACTTTTGCCTGAACTGTTTATTTTGAGGTTACAGTCAGCGGGATGTCTCATTTTTCTCTTAAGTCTTCTTCATAGGTTTTTGACTTAGCGAGCTTTTCTTTCGATGGATATCCGCATGGCACCATCACCAGATTTTGACTTAGGAGGATATCTTCGATATTACTTGTCGTAATTAACCGCACATTTAGATTAACTGAGAAACTACCCTGCCCCAGGTTATGATTAAGGGTTTCAGTTTGTGTAAAGAAAGAAAACTTCTACTCCTTAGGCTCAAAGGGGTTGACTAGGATTAACTTCCTTATATCTCCACCGCTTGGGAATTGAAACAAGGCCTCAGACATCGTCAAGACAACTGCTCGAAAGCATACTGTAAGAGGTTATGGTATAGTTATCGTCATCCTCCCTCTAAAGGCTTACCATTTTAACAAGAGTTGAATATCAAACAGTAAGAAAACACAATTTAATTATAGTGAAACGAATGGATTATTTCAAGACAAACACGCAATGCATTAATGTAAAACCAAAGTTTAACATAAGGATAAATGTTCAAGCAAATAAGAAATTATAACTAAAAATTCGATAGATGAAAGCTTTTCCGCCTAAACTCGCCACTTTAGATTGCACGCCCATGTTCCGATATTTGAGGGATGGTAGAGTAACTCAATCGACCATCTTATGGAAGTTGAGAACCCTCTCATTAATCGATCCCGAATCTTGTTCTTCAAAGGCCCAACATTCGGCGGTGTCGTGTCTCGGGTCGTTGGAGTGGTATGCACACCTTACATTAGGATTGTATTGGAGAGGAAGTGTTGACATGCCGAGGAGGATTCTTCGAGTAATGAATCGCTTTCAACATGTGTTGTAATGCTTGAGACAACGGCATGTTGATATTGGAAAATTGTCTCCGGGGTATCTTTCTTAGGATGATTACCTTGTTGTTGTTGGCGGCAATGTGGACTCGCCTCTTCCTTGTGGAAAAAATAACTTTGATCTTATTGGAGGTAGGGTGACGCTTGGATTCCCAACTCTAGTGGTTCGCACCATCTGGTTGTCTTCGAACTTGAGAGGCTCGTTGATGAGGACTCTCAATTCTTCTTGCCCCCGGGCTAAGTTCTGGATAAGAGCCATCTGACCCATCATCTGGATTCTCATCTCTGCTATCTCAGCTTGCATTTGTTCATACCGGAAATCCTTGTTGTCTTCAAGATTCTTCTTAGTGATGAGCTCTTTCAGATCTTTCTGATCTTGGGCTAAGGTGGTGAGCATCTCCTGGAATTGAGCATTCTGAGCTTGAAGATCTTTGACAGTCTGTTCAAGAGCCATTTCTGCTAAAATAAATAGCGAGAGAATAAGAAAACCAATCTTCAATGTACCTGTGATGCAATGTTATGCTATGATATGCAATGTTTATGCGAATGCTATGCAATGTTTTCAAGGACCTTAGAGATTTAAATTTGTTAAACAAGCAATGAACAAACATTTATTAGTACTTCTCTTTTTAAGTACAAGAGATAGTTCAAGATAATCAAAGAGAAGCATAAAAATCCGAAAGCTCTAAGTCTCCCATGGGCGCTTCCTCTTGATGCCGAGATAGGCGTTGATGCTTCGCTCCTCGTGAAGTAGCTTGGTTAACTCTAGCACTTTCTTCTCACTTGCATAACACTGAGCTTCAAAGGTATCCCTTTCTTCTTTAAGTCAATCCGTGATCTCTTCAAGTCTTCAAAATCGTAGGCATGTCGATGGAGAATAGTATAGGTACGCCACCCATAGCAACAGTTCCATAATTACGGTACAACAAAGCGTGAACGGCATCATGAGGTTTTGAGCTCGAGCTCGCACCCATTTGCGGTAAGGTTCCCAAGGAGTGGGATTTTGTGCCCCAAAGTCTTGTATCGCTCTTTACCATGCCCCAAGCGTATGAACCTTCGCTTGCACTCGAGATCGTGGTTGTAGTCGAACACAACATCTTGGAGAAGCATATCATGTGGACCATCTCTTCGAGCAAAACCAAACCGACGAGAGCTAGAGAAGGGTTGTAAGTAATACCTCCCTTATACCAAGAAGTGGTACATTAGGGAATTCTCCACAACGCTCAATGTAGGTGAAGTCCTTTGAGAGAAAAGACTCCAACGGATATCCGAATGAGAGAATGACATTAACCTTGAGACCATTTCATCCTTTGTTCGCTCTTCAAAATCGATGGAGGAAGGTGCAAATAAACCACCTAGAAAGTAACGGATGCAACACATGAGAGTGCCTTGTCTCTTAGTAGTACGAGTGTGGAGAGAATGTAGGATATCTCCAAGCAAAGTAGGCAATCGGATCATGGTAAGGAATAACTTGATGGCGCTGATATCTATGAATTGGTCCGAGTTAGGAAATAGAACCAAACCATAAATAAGCAAGGCCACAATGTCTTCAAATGCATGGAAACTCATAACTTTGAGGAATTCGAGCTTTAATTAGGAACTTAGAAAGTAAACCCTTAACTCCACTTCTAATTTCCCAATTGGCTTCAATGTCCGAGCTTAAGATGTAAGGTCGATGTAATGTCTTCGTTTAGGAACCTTTTCTAAACCGTGAATGGCATTTGGTCAAGAATAGGTATCCCAAGTAGCTTAGAGAACTCTTCCAAGGTAGGAACCAACCGATAGTCCGGGAATGTAAAGCAATGGTGTTTCGGATCAAAGAACCGGAATAGACATGCATCATATCTTCTTCAAAACCGAGATAACCAAATCAAGTAGATAACCATGTCTTTTGATGAACCGAGCATGGTCGGAATTTCAAACCAATTTTGAGTTGAGAAGGTATACCCATGAAGTTGATTCGGATAGTCTTTCTAGAAGCCATAACACCTACAAAACAGAGCAAAGATAAATCCCTAGGTCCTTGAAATGGTTAGAAATGATATGCAATGCGATGATGTCATGATGTCATGTATAGCACACACAAACAAATCACACAATGAGCCTATGGTTTAAGGTCAGATGAGGTCTAGGTGATTACCCCACCAAAAGTTTGAGTTGGTTCATCCCGTCCTATAATAGTAACCGGTTCTAGGAATCTCACATCATTGATCTTTCTCAGAGGGCGCTTATTTCAATGCGACTACCAAGTGGTCGATCGAAAATGTCCCAAAAGTCCGATCTCAATGAGCGTAGCATCGAGTATCAACCAACCCTCGGTCTACACCAAAGCCGCCATCTCACTACCTTCTAATGGCCAAGATGGGTCAATTAAGGTTCTAAAAGTTAGTTAGCGCTGATGACACCACGCAGAAGCCAAATACTATCCTCAACTTGGGAATGAGGAGCACGGACAACCAAAGTGTCACGCTAACGTAGCCATCATGTTGACCGTTGTTATACGTCTAGCGGTCGCAATGATCTAATGCCACTTACCTAAAAGGAAACCCGGATCCGTGTAGGATCCCCAACAATATAATACCCAAGCAACCCTTAAAAGTAAAGCAAGCAAGTCAAACAAAAGCGGTAAAATGATCTATGAATCCTTAAGGCAATTCTCTTTAGGGTGTCTCCTCAAGCAGAGTCGCCAGCTCGTGATACTTGAACTCGACTTTTAGGATTTTTGTATCCAAATGTGCGGATAGCAAGAGTCGCCACCGACTTTTATTTTTATCCAATTAAGGGAAGGTAAAAGTACGTAAAAAGACCTTCGTTAGATTCTCGAGTACGGAGAATGGTTATGAAAAGGAAGGTATTAGCACTCTTTCCATCCGTAGTTATCTACGGGCTCTTAGTTGCTCTATAGATCACTTTGAAAACTTGTGCTTTTCGTGGTGTTAAAAATGTTTTGAAAAGGCATTTCGCTTTGACTTTGTAATGATTCATGTAGGAATGTATACAAAGTGTTCGTAAATGTTTCGCTTTTAGAAAAGAACTTTGCAATGATTCATGTTGGAATGTATACAAAGTGTTTTGAAATTGTGAGGTGTGAAAAGTATTTGATTCGAGCAAGCAACTAGAGACTTATTACCCACCGTAATTGGTCGCTGATTTCTACATTCCTTTAGAATAGCGCTAGCCGCACCATTATTCGGTAAGTAGCTCCATCGCTGGATGTAATCGACAATCGAAGGGACATCGGATGGTCATGAAGGCAACTTGTAGGAAGTATCCTAGCACATTCAAGGACTATCATCACTTTCAGAGGCGACAATCGAGGGTCAAGATCATGTTTTTCGAGGCTACATCGTACAATGATCTTTATATCAAGGGACTATGATGATTTGTTTTGAAGGCAACGTGCTAGAATACCTCTACGCTCGAGGGATACGACCATTTGAATCGAAGGCAACGAGAGAATTACCCTAGGGGTGCATGTGAAAGAGTGTATTGATTCGTAATATATTATCTTGAAGATTAGTGGGCTAAGTTCAATTATTATCTTGCCATACACGCCTAATTACTAGCATTTGATAGGTGCGAAAGTAAAATGCGGAATGTAAAGGTGGAAATGTAAACCTACGCTTATTACATGGCTTTGGGGCGATACATAATTTAAAATGCGGAAAGTAAAAGCCTAGATTAAACTATTACATCCCATGAGCAAGCTACATTATTGGAAAAGTAAAACAAAGAAAAGAAACCGTCTCAATCGAACAACTCGTGAAAAGATGAGAAATCGAGAAATATGATGAAATCGAAATAAGGAAAATGTTAGAAAAATGCAAATTTTAATATGAGAAAATTAATGCATGTGGAAATAAGATAAATAAGCTATAATAATTTTTGAATTTTAGATGCATTTTAATAATAAAAACTAATTTATGATGATTTAAATGCTAAAATCAAAATAAAACAAATATGCATGCAAAAGATATTTTTAATTTATTAAATTAAATAAAGATTTTCGAATATAAATGCAAAAAGAAAATATTTTTGGCAATTTTTAAATGCGTAATAAAATGTAGAAGTTAATTAAAATAGAATGGAAATATTAAATAAGAGAAAATATATGAAAATATGAAAATAATGCAAGTTTTTGGAAAAAAGAATGCAAACTGGTCCCGGGGAGATTCGAACTGGAGACCATGGGATGAAACTTTGAGTCTGCTTACATCTACCACTGAGCCACGTTGCCTTTGGTGTTTGGAATTTGAAAATGCTGCTTTTAAATGTACGTGTCATAGATATAAAACAAACACAACACTGGGCCCGGATAGTAGATGGATGGACGAATGAGGATGCTCCATTGTGCCACGCAGACTGATGCCGGAGTCAACGAAGTCAGAGACGCCGGAGCTAGGGCTCCGGTCGTCTTCTCCGGTGAGACAAAAATCGAACCTGCAAAAATACGAAAGATCAAGGGCTGAGGTTAAGGCTACCCCCCCTAAATCGGGGTCTGCGAGTCCATTGGTGGTCTCCGTTTTCGCTGAATCGTCCTACACTTTGAGATACGAAGCCAACAGTTCCAAGAACCCTAGTAATGGCATGTTATGATTCTGACGTTCAAAGTCCCAAACGATGGCCCAGATCTATCCCTTAGAGTCTCATAAACACATTAGAAACATTAGAATCAATTAAAATAGGCTGGTAATAAAAATACGAATTCAAGAAAAATCAATTATGTATGCATGTATATGATGCGATTTGGCTTGCTTTGATCCAAGGCAAAGGTGTGTACTTACTCCAGCTTACCTCCTGAGGACAATGGAGTGGTTTTTGAGGGCTGAGAACGGCTGGAAATGCAAACACGATTTTTCAAGAATGTATCAAAATTTTGCAAGAGTTTTGGCTTGTTTTTTAGGTTAGGATTCGTGTTCTTGTGCTGTGTACAATGCTTGATATTTATAGGAGTTTTTGGAAGGCTATAAGAGTGAAAAAAGATTGCCCATTGAATGTCCAAATATTTCCTAATAAATTCAAATCAAATATTTGAAAATATTGATTTTCTTCCCATGTAAGAGGCTAGCACGAATTTGGAATGATTCTTGGCTTTCTTGGACATTTAGGAAGATATAAAATCATTCCTTTTGAGAAAATATTTAATTTTCATATTTTATATAATTTATTTTGAATTAATGTTATAAAATTCAAATATAAATCATAAAAATAGAAAATAACCAATGCCAAGCTTTTATGGGTCAAGAATATCATCATGAACAAGTTTGATCAAAAGATTATAGGCCCATTTGGAAAATTTTGCATTTTGACCAAAATGTCCTTTTGTGCAATCATTCAAAATTCCCAACTTCTAATAGTGTATCTTGCTCAATTTTCCACATTTTTGAGAGTTCTTGGACTTTTTGAAAGCTCTAAGAGTCCTCTAACCAATGTCTTTGGTTTCACTTCAATTGAGTTACCATGCTCAATATATGTTCAAAACAAAAGTTGACTTTTGTTGACTTTGAAAAGGACTCTAATGTTTTGAACTATACCTCTCAAATGAAGCATTTTTGACATTCTTGTGAGACATGAAGTTGTAGAGAATTGAATTTCCTCCAAAACAAGAGGTGGTGGAAAAATTTCGAGAAAGTATGAGAAAGTTATGATCACCAAAGTTCATTGACTTTTCACCTGAAACCCTAATTTAGAAAGTTTGACTTTGAGCAAATCTTGAGTTTTCTTGATGAATCATGATCAACCCTTGATCAAATGATGAATGTAACTTCAAATGAGGATGTTGACCAAAAATCAAGTTTTATCAGATGTTGACCACATTGACTTTTGACCAATACAACCGATTTTCAACCATCCGAGCAATTGTCCGAGGAAACTTGACTCGTGAAGCTTGAAACTTGACATGGAGAATCTTTGAAGCATATGAGGAAGCATGAAAACCATTGAGGTGTTAGAAGTCCATCCGATCTCGAGGAATGCCAAACCCTAGTTTGGGTTGATTGTATAGGAGAGTGTTCATCTGATCAACTCTTGAGGAATCCTTGAGCATGGATGTATGGAATGTCTTGAGAAACATGAGGGCAAATTTTGGGGTATGACACTCTCCATTACTTCGCTTAAAGCAAGGACAAGCCTTCGAGTGGAATCAAGTACATCAGGAGGCCTTCAACGAAATTAAAAGATATCTCTCTCAGCCTCCTATCTTGTCTCCACCTTCATGGGGAAAACCTATGAGACCGTATATCCTCTCAATTTACTATAGGTAGTATGTTGGCACAAGAAGATGAATGGCATCGAAAGAGCCATATATTATTTAAGTAGGTGCTAAATGATGCGTAAACTAGATATAGTAACATAGAAAAGTTATGCCTATGTTTATACTTCTCTTGTATGAAACTTAAATATTATATAAAGCCTGTTGATGTATATGTCTCATCTCATTTCGATGTTATCAAACACATGCTGTCGAAACCAATTATGCATAGTAGAGTTGGCAAATGGGCTTTAGCCTTAATAGAATATTCTTTAACCTTCATGCCTTTGAGAGCTGTGAAAGGCCAAGTAATTGCTGACTTCATTGTGGATCACTCACTGGTCGAAAAGACTATTATGGGTTATGTTGAGACACAACCTTGGAAATTATACTTTGATGGTTCGACTCACAAAGAGGGCAGTGGTGTTGGAGTTCTTATAATTTCTCCTGAAGGAATTCCAACAAAATTCAAGTATAGATTGGATGGCCCTCGGTGCTCGAACAATGAAGCTGAATATGAAGCGCTTATTGTTGGACTGAAGCTTTGTTGAATTGGGGCAACTAGAGTCGAAATTAGAGGTGACTCAGAGTTAGTGGTCAAGCAAATAACAAAGGAATATAAATGCATAAAGGAAAATTTGATGACATACTTTGTCATAGTTAACAGATTGATCAAAAAATTCGAACACATGGATATCCAACATATACCAAGAATAGAAAATCAAGAAGCAAATGACCTAGCACAGTTGGCTTCAGGTTATAAAGTCTCTACAAAAAACTTTAAAGAGTTGATCGAAGTAAGAGGTAGGGTCATGGCTACCAAACTAACACCATCGACTTAGAAAATATCAAGTTAGGTTGTAGTGATAAAGATAGATTCAAGTGTTAGCCATAGACACCTTATCAGATGCAGATCGGCGAAGCCCAATCGTAAGTTATTTAAATGACCCAACTTCAAATGTAGATAAAAAAACGAAATATAGAGCACTATCATATGTCCTTATGGGAAATGAATTGTTCAAAAAGACCCAAGAAGGCGTATTGCTCAAATGCCTAGGAGAAAGTGAGGCGTATCTAGCATTATCAAAAGTTCACAATGGGGCATGGGGCACATCAAGGTGCCATAAGATGAAGTGGTTGCTATTTAGATATGGCATGTAATCGCCTAGCATGCTCAAAGATTGCATAGACTTTGCTAAAGGATGTGAAGAATGTCGAAACATGTGGATTCAAAGATGCTCTCGCAAGTGAGTTGCATTCGATCATCAAACCTTGGCCCTTTAGAGGACGGGCGTTAGATTTAATAGGAGAAATCAATCTCGCTTCGCCTAAAGGTCGAAATACATCTTGGTAGGAATAGACTATTTCACTAAGTGGATCAAGCGATACCATTAGTAGTTGCGCATCGTGAAGCTATTATTGAATTCATACGTAAACAAATAATCTATAGGTTTGATTGCCGAAGCATAACTACGCACTCAAGGATCCGTGTTTACCGTAGAAAATGCAAGAATTTGCTCAGAGATGGGATTTAGACTATTGACATCAACACCATATTATGCTCAAGCAAATGGTCAGGTCGAAGCAGCCAATAAAGTAATAATTAGTTTGATCAAAAAACACGTTGGTAAAAAGCCAAAGAATTGGCACAAAACTTTAGACCAAGTACTATGGGCCTGTAGAACATCTCCTAAAGAAGCTACCAATACTACACCTTTCCAACTAACATTTGGCCATGATGCAGTCTTGCCTGTAGAAATTCATCTACAACTCAATCCAAAGACAATATGAACTCCCATCTTCATTATATTGGGAAATGATGATGAATGAGTTAGTCGAATTAGACGAAGTCAGACTACATGCATTGGAAATCCTAATGAGGCAAAAGGAAAGAGTGGCCAGGGCATATAACAAAAGAGTGAAAGGTAAGACATTCAACGTTAATAACCTAGTATGGAAAGTCATATTGCCCATGGACAAAAAGAATAAAGCATTAGGTAAATGGTCACCTCATTGAAGGCCCTTTTCAATAGTAAAAACGCTTTAACAATGCATATGAAATAGAAGAATCATGGATGATAAACGAATCCTAAAGGTTAATGGGAAGTATTTAAAGAAATATAAACCATACCTACGGAGATTCAATACCAACAACGTAGTCACAATATTATAATGAAATGCCAAATGGTAACATAATTGCCAAAATGGCATTGTTCAAGTTGCTATAAACAAACATTTAATCAAAATATAAGAGTCATAAAATAAACAATATTCAAAAATGGGGATTGTTCCTTAAACGATCGAAGATGTTCTTATAGGACTCAAGACTTTTGTGGTTAAAGCGCTTGGCACCTTCGAGGACGGCAACTTCGCTTTTAAGTTGTTCAGCCGCTTCCGTCTCAGCAAGGCCCTTGTTGAGGAGTTCTTCGAATCGGTTACCAAAGGTGTTGGACTCGTAGGCAGTTTGTTGCTGCTGGGCCTCTTTGATCTTATGCTGAAGCTCCTGAATCTGTTTCTCCCAGAGAAGAATAGATTGAGAGTGAAGCTCATAATTATCTCTAGCTTGCTTGATATGGGTAGCTTGCTCTTCAGCCTCTTTCGAAAGCTTCGAAGCATGTTCATAAGCAGCATTCATTGAAGCTCTTTTCTCTTGAACTTTGATTGCAGCAGATTCATCCTGGAGGAGGCACCCAGTCACATTATCCAACAAAGACTGTAGTTCGAAAAGGATGGTACTAACTTCCAGAGAGCATGTAGCGAGGTCAACTTGATTCAGCAATCCCTTCATGATGAAACAGGCGGTACTATCTTGTTTAAGCACCTCGAATAGATCCACATCAAGGATTGTTTTTCTAATCCTATGAAGGATTACAACCCTATCATCAGAAGGCATTACATTAGAAGTCGAACCAGCGCCAACCTTAGAGAGTGAAGTATCTCTTTGAGCCAACTTAGCCTTCATGTACCCAATAGGGTCATTTCTTTTCAGGTTGGCTAATTCCTCTTCAGCTGTTTGGGGCTGAGAAGACCCAGGAAGTTCCATACGTGATGGAGTAACATCCATTTCGAAGTCCATTGGTTCATTGGTGCGAAGACCATCACCGTCATTATTGGCATCTTCATCGTCCTCTTCATCATCAGTCAAGTTCACCACCTCGATGTCATCGTTCTGATCACCACCAACTTCAGACCCTGTTCTTTCGCTCGAACCTTCTTTTGAGCGTCTTCTCCTTCTTCATCCTCAGACCTTCCCTCACTAGAACCTTCGCCTCTTGAGAGGCAGTGGTTTTTTCCTCTTCAGTTTGAGGTATTGGTTCACTCTCTTGAGGAATTCTTGGAGGGGATTCTGGATGAGGAGCCTCTGAAGGCACTTCTGTAGCAGCTTCAGGCATGGCTTCGTTGGTCTCCTTGAGAGGAGGCGAAGTGCCTTGGTCATCGGGTCGATCAGAAGCTCCAGTTGGGATTGCCATGTTAGAAGAGCCTTTGTTCTGCACTGGATTATTTGAATCTCCATGAGGAGAAGAGTGGATCGGAGCAGCTGCTTGTGGAGGAGGAGTCGAAGTAGTTGGGATCGGAGTGGAAACATCCTACACAAATAAAGAAAGATTAGAAACTTATAACTAAGGTACGAATAATGATTCTCAAAATTCGAAGTGAAGTCACCTGTGGATTATCAGTAGATATGTTACTGTCTATATGTTCCAACATTACGTTGGAGGTCGAAGGTGGAATTTTGGATTGATGCGAGGGAGCAACATCTCTAGAATCAAGTCCAGAGACGTCAGTGTCCTTTGTTGCATCTTTCTTCTGTTTCTTTTTCAAAGCTGTTGGAGAACTTTCCCCAGCTTTGAGAGTCCTCCCAATGGTGCTAGTTTTTCTCTTTTTTGGAGTGGTTGGTGGGAGTTTACTCGTCTGAAATGATACAAAACACAAGTTAGACTTCAATTACAAAAAAAATAAAAAAATCAAACCTATTTCAAATACGTGATAAACTGCTTACCTTTGAATTTGTTGTAGTTGTTGTGGATCGGAACATTGTTTTCGTGTTGTGATTTGAGTAGTTGTGGAGTTGGTGCAGCAGTGTTCGTTGTTGTAGTTGCAGGATTGATTGTTGGAGGTACTTCAGGCACATCATCATTTGTTTCGTTGGTTTGCTGAGAGCTACTTCATTCTTTGGTCTTCGATGCGACAGTCTTGATCCTGAGGGCTGAAAATCGAAGCAATTAAAACGAGAAGTTAAAACAAAGAAAGTAAGAAATATTTGGGATTTCCCAAACATTCGCGACTGCGCCTCATTCGAAAGAATCGACATGGCAGAAAGGTCATAGCGAAGATGTCCTGGGAAATTATGGAGCCAACATCGAGCCCATGTCACAGTCTCAGATGGCTTTGGTTTCTTGTGGGATTTATATTTGAGCTTTTCGCTGCAAATTAACCACCAAGGATATGGAGGAAACCAAGCCAGAGCCAATTCCGAGGTAGGTAGTTTGGGAAACCTAGGTGGATGCATTTCGAGTGCCAACCTATACCTATCCTCAGGTGACAACCCTGAAGGAAGTTTGAACTTAGAAATTTTTTCTTTAAATTTTTCCTTCAAGGTTTGAGCTGCTCGATATACAGTGGTTTGCAGGCGCGTTGGATCATAAGTAGTTTCGAAGTAAGTCTGAAAAGCTTTAATCTCTTGAGCGTGAGTCAACATACCTTTCTTTTTATGTACCTGCACATCGAACGCAGCAGTCAGTTTAGCTTGAATGGTAAGAGTGTCAAACATATGAGATTGATAGAATTTCGTCCACCAATCTAGAAAACCCTTTGAAGAAAAGTGAGTAGGTTCGAAAGGAATTAAATCGAATCGCAAATCTTGATATTGCTCTTGTTGAAGTTTGCGCCTCGCTTTAAAGGTTCGACCAGAGGTGATGGCGCTTTGAGTTTGGAACAGGGGTTCAGGTATTAATTGACACAAACCAAACTGTCTCGAAACGAAGTTAGGTTGATAGGCAAACAAGAGGATCTGATTCTTGGTCGGAGTGATCCTTGAAGAGATTAGTCTTGGTAACAAAAAGGCTTTCCAGATGTCTTGGATTTCCTTGCTTTTAGCAGCCTCCCAAAGGGACATAGTGAACCATGATGGTCCATGAGTCCTCGAAGCAAAAGGCGCCATAGTCTCTTCAAATTTATGCTGTTTTGAAAGAAGCATAATGTACTGTGAGAATGAAACCTGGAAATCAGCCTTGTCATCACTCGGAGTCAGCTTCCTCAGCCTCATGCCTTCAACGTTTCGATCAGCTATCTCTGGATCTTGCTCATTGATAGTATCTGCAGTAGATAGCGAAGATTCGAACATGGCATTAAGCCATAACTAAAGCAACCAGAAGGGACCAGCTAGCAAGATGTTCTTGGAGGTGTGAGATTTCGCTCAAACACCGACCTTAAGCTTCATAAAGGTCAACTAGTAGGAGTTCGCTAAATTAATCCTCCTGCTCATGCAAATCTCTTGCTAGAGGAATGAACCCATCACACCAAGTGACCGCCGTAAAACGATCTTGATAGCCGTAGAGTGAGGAAGGCAATGTGTTCGACATCAGAGACACTATCACCTTCTGCATGGTAATGACTGATAAACTTGGAGAAACTGGCTAGTTTGATATCGAAATCAATAATACTTGAATGTTCCTCAAAGATCGAACGATGTTTCCCATCGGTGATAGTCCAAAGGATGGCGGTTATATCAAAAGAGTGGTGTGATCATCCTCCGTGAAGGTGGAAGGTATTATAAGTGCTATCCCAGAAGTACAGGGATGCGAATAGCAGAGGGTGACTGTATGTGAAGCCTGGTTTGGATAATTTCAAGAGATTATAGATACCTAATTCTTCCCACTGATGTGACTTTTTAACTTCTACTTTAGCGAACCGCCTCGCACGCTACATCGCCAGTAGGACAGATCGAAATGGTTTAAAATTGTTTTTACATAGTCCAAAATGAAAGGATCCTTTGGGGAGCCATGTGGAGTTTCTACATCTTTGAGCAACAGTTCATTGACATTATCGGCCCTAACCTAGGGGTTTCCATTTTATTGAATGTAGGTTTGAAATCATAATGCATGTGGAATATAGTTCGTGTATCCTTAAGAATCTCAAAAAAAGAGAGGACCCATTAGGAAAATCTCTTCCTAGAAGCATTGGTCGATTAATACCGAGAGAGTACAAGAGTTCTTGTTCTTTGATATGCCTTGGGGTATGAGTACGGATTGACCTTGGTGAGTGCCAACCTTGCTTTCCGTAATCGCCCCAGTATTCTTATTCTTCTTTTGAAATCTTTTTCACCGGATGTTGATGAAGACATTGTTGAGTTTGTTAAAGAGATTAGGTTTTTTGACTAAAAAGAGAGGAAAAAGATTCGTGGTGTGGAAAAGTGAAAAGACCGAGTTTGTTTGGTTTTATAGTGAGGAAGTTGAAACACTCATCAACTAATGCCAAGTTACGTGGGAGACGGGTTGATACACGTGAGGTGGCGAAGTTAGTATTGGTAATAAGCATGATTAAAGATGATCATTGTTTTAATAAATGCACCATACCGTGGTTACTGTGTTAAAGCGGTTCGGAAATCCAAGGGTCATCGTGATTGACATAATGGAAATCTTGTACAGTGTTATAATTACTCAGGGTCACATCAAAATCTTGTGAATATATTTAAAATAAGTATTTCTCAGAAAGAGATTCGAAATACATATTTTAAAGGGGCATTTTGTTAACTGAAGATTTTGATGTCTATGGTTCGAAGAAGGATCATGAAGCTCGAAATGAGATGATGTTAGAGTGTTCGTGGGAACATAGTGAAAGTCATAGTTTGGAATGAAAAGAATTAGTTCTTCGAATGGATATGTTGAAATTTGGAATTTCGAATGGAAATAATGATGACATATGTAAAACACGCTTCGACCTGGCAATAGAATTATATCTGAAGGAACGAGTTCGAAATCGAAGTGAGTGTTACATTTGAAATTCAAAACGCGAGCGGGATAATTGGGAGTTAGAACGCGCGCTGGAAGCGGTTCGAAGACGTGGAAGCAAGAGAAGCATGGTGTTCTGCATGTTCTAAACGTGGCAAGATCTCATGGGTCGACTGCTATGGTTTAATTAGTATAAATAGGAGTCTTAATGTTAGGATTTCGTGTGTCATATCTATTGTACTAAAATTCAGTAACATTCAAAATACCACATGGCTAGGGAAACGAATGCACGAATGATGTACGTATGATTTGCACCAAAGCTTTATTATTCAACAATGTATCTTTACATTTCCAGTTTAACTTTACTTTACATCAATGTCTTTTAACTTCTTTACATTCAAAGTCATTTAACTTTCTTTGCATTTAAACATTTTTCTACCATTGCTGAAGTTCTTTACTTTTCCAAAACTTTTATATTAAGAGTTGTTATTTTCCAGAAAGCTTTTATACATTTGTTTACATTCTTGTCTTTTACGTTTCATGCAGTTACTTTGAAAATCTTTTACGCTTTAAGAGTTTATTTAAATATTATTGCATTTATACACTTTCTTGCAATTCGAGATCTTAATGTTATTGTTTATTCGAATCAACTTTACATTAGTTGTTTGATCATATCATTAAGTAAGTGAACGTTGTAATCGAAACGTACTTAAGCCTGTATAAAACATCCAAAAGACAAGTTTCAAATATGGATCTTTATCTTAAATTTACACAAACGGCCAACACCCCATAGGATCAATCTAGTCGATCCTGCAAGTTACCAGAGGGATTGAATAACATAACAGTCATCATGCTTATTCAATAGTTTGGAAGACTAGCGGTTGTTTCACCAGAAATCACTGTGAACAAGTTTCCATTTGGTTCTACATCAGTAATATCTTCAATGTATGGATGAAAGAAAGTAGGAAATTGTGGCAAGTACTCACCTTTTGCAGAATTGGTACAAGGTTACCTATGAGTCGATATGGATGATTGACTTCCACTTGGTTGTGTGCGTGATCTCTTTGTAGTCTGACTCCCTTGCGAAGCTTCAGCATATTCCCACTGACTTGGATCACGATGCACATCACTTTCCGCATCTTTTACTCTTCTTAACTCCTCTCTTTGATGACTTATATTTCACCGGCGGTGGACACATTGAAGTTTTTGATGGATAGACTATGTCACAGATTTTTTTTGGAACACTCTTTGTCCCACAATATCCAAAGCACTGAATTGTTTCTTCAACTTTTCGCACTCCTCTTCCAAATCCCACTTTTTCTCTTCAGGAACCTCCTCATATTCTAGAATTTGCAATTTTGTCCAAAACACATGAATTGTTTCCAAAGGTATAGGTATGCCTAAAATCTGAAAACCTGTAAGCTGACACGCACACGGTAACCCGTGTGTTGTTCTAATGTAACAACAACATCTCTCTTTGCTTGCACCAACATATTTGACGCTTTCAAGTTTCTTTCCAATGAGTTATATACACTGTCTTGAAACAAAATCGTGTAACTTGGAATAGAATGAGGGTGTTATACCTATGATCAATATTGACGATACTTTTTTGAAACGACACCCTTATAGAACCTAACTGCAACTTCAACATTGTGCTCACAATATCCCAGCTTGCACATAAATCACCACGGCTGGTAGTCAACATGTTTTTCACTCTCCAATGTGCAGACTCCACCCTAGACATCATAAACACATTACATAAACAACTCTCAATTTAATGCATAAACATAAATGAGTGGTTTTTTTTAGTCCATGCAACAACAAATCGTTCTTTGTATGGTGTTAACCATGTTTCTTTCACATACTTCACAAATTTAGGAATATCACCACAAACACTCTCAAAATGGTTCATATGTAAATCAAATTGCCTTCTCAGATTTAAATACATCATATTGTTCCATTGATCCATGACATGTTCCTCGTCTCCGATTTCACATACTCTTTACACTTCATGCTAAAGTTTTTGAAATGTGAAACGATACAAGATATGAGAAGCATTCGATACACCGCCTCAATGACATTCATTAATGCAAGCTCCCCGATCCGTCACCATGATATTTGGTAGCAACTTCTCGTAACAAAATAACTCTTTCAACCTCTCCAAAGACCCATGTGAAATTATCTTCCTTTCATGTTCCAAATATGCAAAAGCAATTGAAAACGCCAATTTTGTTGATGTAACACTAACAACCTCAAGCAGGGTATCCGTGACTGATAGTTACAAAACACGATGTAAGTTGTAACACCCCAATTTACCCAAAGTTTAATATACAAAATCGAGTAATTAAAAATTTCATAAATTAAATATCGAGGCCACACCATCAAAACCAATTCACTTTAAACAATTGATTTAAAGTCTACATCTCTTGATACATAGCATCACTGAAAACATAAATTGATTCATAAAATACAACATTTCCTTTATTGGACTTCCTCACAAAATCATGTTTTTATAATTTATGATTCTTATTTACAAAGGCAAACAACAAAAGAACAACAACAAGACAACATAATAATTTCCCGAGTGCTATGATCGTAGCTTAACCGACTTAACTAATAGCAGCCTATATACTCCGCCTTCATAACCGCACGCTACCAATATATAGGTAACGGCAAAACAAGTAAAGGGTGAGATAATACAAAACATGTAGTTAAAGGCATGATAATATATATATATATATATATATATATATATATATATATATATATATATATATTTGGAATTGCAAAGAATATAAGTTAATAATTGTACTTCACACATATCCAAACCTCACTGGCATAAAACGTCGCAACAAACACATAACCCTCCATCACCACGAAATCGTCACAAGCTAATACATCACTAATTAACATGGTAGTCTTAAACAACAACATCAACCAACAACATTAAATAATGCTAATAATATAAGCAACACAAACAAATCATCACAAATTGTCTAAAGCCCATCTTCGCTTTTGGCATAAAGCCCATCTTCGCTTGTGGCATAAAGCCCATCTTCGCTTGTGGCATAAAGCCCATTGTAATACGGTGAACTGACTTTATAGGTTTTGTATCGCAAATGTGCGGATAGAAAGAGTCGCCACCGACTTTTCTTTTATCCAATTAAGGGAAGGTGAAAAGAACAGGAAAAGACCTTCGTTAGATTCTGAGTAAGGGAGAAGGTTATGAAAAGGGAAGGTATTAGCACCCCTTTCCATCCGTAGTTATCTACGGGCTCTTAGTTGCTTTCTAGATCACTTTAAAATTTGTGCTTTCTGTGTGTTTGAAAAATGTTTTGAAAAGGCATTTCGCTTTGACTTTGTAATGATTCATGTAGGAATGTATACAAAGTGTTCGGAAATGTTTCGTTTTTGAAAAGTGTTTGAACTTTGACAAAAGTGTGTGGTGTGAAAAGTATTTTGATAGAGCAAGCAACTAAAAGTCTTATTACCTACTCGTAATTGGTCGTTGTTATTTTACTTTCCTTTAGAATAGCGCTATCCATACCATTAGTTGGTAGGTAACCCTATTTGTTGGATGTAAGCGGACATTCGGGGACATCGATGGTCATAGAAAGCAACTCAGTAGGAGGTATCCTAGCACATTCAAGGGACTATCATCATTTTCGAGGCGACAATCGAGGGTCAAGATCATGTATTCGGAGGCTACATCGTGGGTCTATGATCTTGTATCAAGGGACTATGATGATTTGTTTGAAGGCAACGGTGCTAGAATACCCTACGCTCGAGGGACATGACCATTTTTGAATTCAGAAGGCAACGAGAGAATTACCCTAAGGCATGTGTGAAAGAGTGTGTTGATTTTATATTTTATCTTGAAAGTTAGTGGCTATGTTCAATTTTATCTTGCCATACACCGATTACTAGCAGTTTATAGGTACTAAATTAAAATGCGAAATGTAAAGTGCGGAAAGATAAATCCTACGCTATTACATGGCTTTGGGGCGTATACATAATTGAAGATGCGGAAAATAAAAGCCTAATTTAAAACTATTACATCCCATGATCAGTTACATTATTGGAAAAAGAAAACGATAAAGAAAAATCGTCTGAAACGAGATAACCTGCAAAAGGATGAGAAATCTGAAAATACGAGGAAATCGAATAAAAGGAAAAATGTTAGAAAAATGCAAATTTTTAAATGAGAAAAATATGGCATGCTGGAAATAACATAAATATGCTAAAATAATTTTTGGGATTTTTGATGCAATTTAATAATTAAAAACTAATTAAAAGTGAATTAAATGCTAAATTATGAATAAAATAAAATATGCATGCAAAATAATATTTTTTAATTTTATAAATTAAATAAACATTTTATGAAAATAAATGCAAAAGGAAAAAATATTTTGATGATTTTTGATGCATGAGAAAAATATTGAAAAGAATTAAAATTGTATGCAAAATATTAAAATAAAAGAAAATATGAAAAATAAGAGAATATGAGGTTTTGCAAACTTGTAAAATAAGTGTCTTGGCTGTGGATCGAATCGAGACATCACTTCAAACTTTGAAAACCCACGCCTGCTATCCAACCAACGCGCCATCGCTTGGAGATTGAACGAGTGGATTACAACAGATGTCGCCCCGATCGTCGCCTCGCTACCAACCATCGCCTTCTTCGCTTTTGAATTTTCAAAAGCTAGCCGGTCTTTCTTCGACGCTACAGCCCCGCTAAAACGAAAATCAAGCACACACAATATAAATAAATTCTAAAGCCATGGTTCGATTCTGCATCATTCGAATGCACCGTAACGGTCTCGAGGTCCAATTTTTCCTAATAAGCAAAGCCCTAAATCAAGCTCAGAACCCTAGTTATGGCATACCACGCTTCGTGCCATGGAAACACGATCGACTTGCCTGCATCGCTTGCAAACTCATCAACGATCACAAAACAACCACAAAACAAGTTAAAATGCATGATAATTGAAATACGATTTTGAATTTTTCAAGAACAAACCGATTCGTGATCGCCGATTCTTGATGGTTTCAAGCAATGTAAAGGTCTGAATCACCAAGGGATATCAAGGAATGTGTTTGAGTGCTCAAAATCAATTGAAAACGGCTGAAACTATGATCACCAATTGCTTGCTTGCCACGGATTTTTGAGCTTTAGGTTAGGGTTCTTGAGCCAATTTTTTCGTTCTTAATCATGTGTTATGCATTGTGTATTTATATTGATGGAATTGAGCCGATTTGAGGAAGAAATCATCATCAATCAATGCAAATCAAATTTGATTTTGTACAAAATCAAATTTTCAAATTTTGATTAATTTTCAATCCAATCTTGCCATATCAATCCAATTTTTGAAATTTGATGGCTTTGTTGAGTTACTTGGATGCCAAGGAAGAGAGAAAAATCAATTTGCAATTAATTTTTGATTTTATACTTTATTTTTGAATTTAATTTGTATTTAAATGAATAAATTCCAAATTAAATAGAAAAATAAAATAAAATTCGTGGCTTTGGCCTTGATGTTCCAAATTGTATGAGGAACAAGTTTGGATGAAGAAAAAGTAGGCCCATTTGCAAAGTTTTTGATTTTTAGAAGTATTTCTCTTTGTGCACTTCTTCAAAATTGCCCAACTTGCACAAGGTGTATCTTGCTCAATTTTCCACAGTTTTGAGAGTTCTTGGACTTTTTGGAAAGCTCTAAGAGTCCTCTAAACAACCTCTTTGGTTTCATCTCAATTGGAGTTACCATGCTCAATATATCCTCAAAACAAAAAGTTGACTTTTTGTTGACTTTGAAAAGGACCTGTAATGTTTTGAGCCATACCTCTCAAATGAAGCATTTTTTGGACATTCTTGTGAGACATGAAGTTGTAGAGAATTGAATTTCCTTCAAAACAAGAGGTGGTGGAAAATTTTGAGAAAGTATGAAGAAGTTATGATCACCAAAGTTCAGCTTGACTTTTCACCTAAACCCTAATTTAGAAAGTTTGACTTTGAGCAAATCTTGAGTTTTCTTGATGAATCATGATCAACCCTTGATCAAATGATGAATGTAACTTCAAAATGAGGATGTTGACCAAAATCGAAGTTTGATCAGTATGTTGACCATGCTGACTTTTGACCAATACAACCGATTTTCAACCATCCGAGCAATTGTCCGAGGAAACTTGACTCAGGAGGCTTGAAACTTGGCATGGAGATTCTTTGAAGCATATGAGGAGGCATGATGACCATTGAGATGTTGGAAGTCCATATTGATCCGAGAAATGCCAAACCCTAGTTTGGGTTGATTGTCTAGAGAGAGTTTGTCCGATCAACCCTCGAGGAATCCTCGAGCATGGATGTATGGAATGTCTTGAGAAATTGAGGGCAAATTTTGGGGTATGACATGCCCCTGCTCAATCTTCTTGTACCGAAGGGTTAGATTGGCATGCTTTGCCTTTCGTGACTGGAGGTAGAAGTTGATTGAACACCGAGTACACCGAAATTTGCACTCGCTGATGATAATGCGGAATGGGCTTATAGATGCCATTTGAAATTACTGGGAATGAGTCGACGCTAGACTCGAGATTGTTGTATGAATAGGAGAATCGTCGGAGATGGGCTTAAGATGCCATCTGGAAAGATTGGCGCTGGGGAGTGAACCGTACGCTAGGCTCTGTAGACGTTTCTGGAAAGAAAGGGGAGCATGGAGATGGGCTTAAGATGCCATCCGGAGGGAGTCGTACGTTAGACTTCGCGCTTGTCTTTGAATGAAGTCATTGGTTTGTATTGATTTTAACCAAATATGCAACATTCGAAGTGAAGAGATGTTGACAAGTAGTCGAGATGGGCTTAAGATGCCATCCAAAGCAATCGAGTCGACGCCGTGCCCGTAGTTGTTGCTGATAATAAGAAGGAGCCGAATAGTTCTTGCGCGGACTACTCGAGGGATAATAGTTGGCGTAAAGTGGATAGCTTCGCTGTGCTTCGGTGTTGATCCACCGCTCACATCGGAGGATAACTTGTGATCGTCGGATAGGTTTCCGTCCGCTTCGGTATTAATCCCGGATCCGTTGTTGGAGGACAACGAGGTTGGTCGTTCGATAGTTTTCCCGCCTCGATTCGGTCTTAATCTCGACCCGTCAAGGCCAAGTGACTTTCACCTGCTTTGGAAAACAAGAGAAACTTTGATAGAATATTGTTAGTCTTATGCAAAGTATGATGCATGACAATGTGTATGAATGACATATGCACAAATTATGACTTTTATGAGTAATGTATGCATGATAGATGTTGTGGTATTTCAAAACATATCCATCTTGAAGGAAATGCGGATGTTCTGCTTGAGGATGAAGTGGGCAGAGACTCTGCTTGGGGAAAGAGAAGGATGGTAACTTTGATTCCTCCGATGCACTATCTGACCAAGTCTTGAGCCTAGATACTGTTGTGGACGGTAGAGACCGAGAAACACATTGTTGAAGATCTCATACACAGACTCCGCTGGGGAGAGGTTAGGAGGTACTCTACTGGGGGACTCTTGTGTATAGATCTTGCTGAAGAGTATTTGACAATCACTGAGATCGGTTAGGGATCCTGGGCCCGCCGAAATCTCCGGGGAATATGACATGTAAGTTTCCTCCGATGCATTATCCACCAAGTTTCAAGTCAGACACCGCCGCGGGAAAGGGATTGTTGAAACGTATCCCGCTGAGATAAATGCTCGCTGGAGATAAACCGCTAATGACGAGGCGCTTGGGATATCGTGCCTAGTGGAAGGGAATCAGATCTACCGGGAGAATTCGTAGGGTGGTATCTCAAGGATCATGCTCGTGGGGAAACATTTTGGTGACTTTTACCGCTATCTCAATTCTCGAGCTCAGAGTAATTACTTTGCTATGCTTACTTTTCGCACGCTTAGAACGAATTTTATCACAAATGCATATAATCATTCAAAGCAGACGTTGGACTTTATGCAAACAACAACAAACAAGAATTGTAAAGAGAAGGAAACTTGTATTTATTCGAAAAGGTGGCGATGGCCAAGTAGTTTAAGAGAAAGGTAAAAAGCTATGCGGAAACAATCTCGTTAAGTTCCAACTATGCTAGTACTATATTTCAACTATCTCATCTCCTGCCGCCGTGAGAAAGTGATTGAATTGATTTTCCATTTGAATCTTGAATGTCGGTAGTAGTCTCAAAGTAGGTGATCCGGAGACATAGTCGACGCTTAAATCCCTAACTTTTGCCTAGACCGCCTTTCGGTTTTCACCATGATACCTTTTTGCCCAAGCCGCTTTTCGTGTTTTCGACTTGTCGGTGTACATGTTTTGTATATATCCTTAACTTTGCCCGAACCCTTTGGTTCGCCAGATGCCCTTATTTTTGCCTAGGTCACCGACCTAGCGGGTCTCTTTATGCGTAGTATTTTTGACTATGTCTCGCTCACAGGTGTGTGGAAGTCTTCACCGTCCATGGTGCTAAGTATCATAGTCTACCGAAAATATGCCTTGACTACAAATGGTCCCTCATAGTGGGAGTCCATTTGCCCCTAGGATCACCTTGTGGAAGAATGATGCGCTTGACTACTAGATCACCGACTTGGTAGACTCGGTGCTTGACCTTCTTGTTAAATGCTCCGATCATTCGCCCCGATAGATTTGTCCATGGCGTATGGACGCGAGTCGCTTCTCGTCGATCAAGTTGATCCGTCAAGGCGAGTCTCGATCCAATCATCTTCACCTAACTCGCGGCCCGGAGGACTCGTTGAGGGTATCTCAACTCGATGGGTAGGACGGCTTCCATACCGCATACAGAGAGAAGGGGTTGCCCTCGCTGATGTTCGCATCAGAAAGCGATAACCATGAAGAGCAAATGGTAACATCTCATGCCAATCTTTGTAAGTCACCGCCATCTTCAGATAATCTTCTTAATGTTCTTGTTGGCGGCTTCCATCGCGCCATTCATCTTAGGCCGATAAGGAGAAGAGTTGTTTAATCTTGAATCGCGGCGTAGTTCGGTGATCATTTTATTGTTGAGATTGGAACCGTTATCCGTGATAATCCTTTCAAGAGTGCCATATCGATGCATAAGGTTATGTTTGATGAATCGAGCCACAACATTCTTGGTAACAGATGCAACGAGGGCGCCTCTACCCACTTGGTGAAATAGTCAATTGCCACAAGGATGAAACGATGTCCGCTGGAAGCAAGGCTTGATTTCTCCAATCATGTCAATGCCCCACATTGCAAAAGGCCAAGGGAAGTCAAAACATTCGAGGTACCGAGGTACGGTACTTTGTCCGCATAACCGCATTTGTGGCGTGATCGAGCGTAGCGCTGACAATCGCCCCATGGTGGACCAATAGTAACCTCGTTTCGTAATCTTCTTAGCCATCGATGCCCACCGGAGTGGGTACCGAACGCGCCTTCGTAACTCTTCCATGATACGCTCCGTTTCCTGGCCTACACAACAGAGTAAGCACAAGTCGTGATTGCGCTTGTATAAGATGTCGCTGTCGAGGAAGAATTTGATGCAAACCTTCTCATGAATTTCTTATCATTGATGATGCCCTCGCGGATATTCCCGAGTCTCAAGATACCTCTTCACGTAGTACCAAGGTTTCTTCGTGTCAAGCTCACAACAATACGCTGGTTCCAAACCTCTCAATGATGATCCGGGAGCCTCGTTGTCCCATCCGACCTTAAACATAGATGACATAGTAGCCAATGCGCCCGCCAACCGATTCTCTTCTCGTGGAATGTGGTCAGCAATCTTCAAGTGGGGATCAAACTCGTAACATGCTCGATAGGGAATGAGATTCGGATGCTTCGATCCCACTCGCCTTTAACTGACCGATCACTAAAGCCGAGTCTCCATACACTTGCAAGAACTTAATTTTAAGTCGATAGCGCTTTGATACCCATGATGCACGCCGACCGGCCATGTTGTTGGTGCAATCGAAACATAATCGACGTGAAAGGCGATGCCCGCCTAGGGATGTGATGATGGCGCCAATGCCATTGCTAAGTGCGTTGTGGCTCCATCAAAGACCATGGTCCATCGGATCCTTGTTCGTGTCCTTCGTCTGGCCCGGTTCTTCGTAATCGAATTAGTAAAACATCTTCATCTCGAAACTCGAATCGCATAGATCGATAGTCATCTACGGCTTGGTGAGCCAAATGATCGGCCACTACACTTCCTTTGATCGCTTCGAGAAGTGTACCGATGTCATATTCGTCAAGATCATTTGCCATCTTGCTATTCTTCCGAGAGAGTCGGTTTCTCAAATATGTATTTTATCGGATCCATCTTGAAATCAACAAGGTAGTGTGAGTCAACATATACCGCCTTAGTCGGCGAGCAGCCCAAGCTAAAGCGGTAAAGTTTTCGAGCTGTGAGTATCTTGTTTCACAATGGTAAACTTTTGCTAAGGTAGTATATTGCATGCTCTTTTCGACTGCACTCGCCATGTTGCCCCAACACACACCCCATCGAGTTCTCTAACACCGCAAGTACATGATAAGAGGTCTTCCTTCGGTAGGCGGCATCGTGATAGAGGATTCGTAGGTACTCCTTGATTTTGTCAAAAGTGATCCGCAATCGCCATTCCATTCCACCACTTGATCTTTATTTAGTAACTTGAAGATTGGTTCACAAGTAGCGCTAGTGTGCAATGAATCGGCAATGTAGTTCAATCGCCCAAGAAACCTCTCGACTTCCTTCTCGCGGGAGTCGGCATCTCTTGAATTGCTTTAACCTTGGGATCAACTTCAATACCTTTACCATCGACGACAAACCCTAGGAGTTTACCGGATCCGACTCAAAAGTGCACTTGTTAGGTTAAGTCTCACCGCACTTCTTCAACTGTCGAATTCCGCAAATGATCAAGGTGCTCTTCCTCCGTCTGGATCGAGCTATCATGTCATCGACGAGACCTCTATCTCGTGATGAATCATGTCATGTAATAATGTCACCATAGCACCGATAAGTGGCGCCGCGTTTTCAATCCGAACGGCATAACCTTGTAGCGTAGTACCCCACTGTAACAAAAGTAGTCTTCCATGTCTTCGGAGCCATTTTGATCCGATTATAACCGAGAAACCATCCATGAAGGAGAAAACCTTATGCCGAGCGGTGTTGTCAACCGTAACATCAATATGAGGAAGTGGGAAATCATCTTTCGGACTTGCTTTGTTCGATCTCTCGTAATCCACACACATTCGCATTTTACCATCCTTCTTAGGTACGGAACCACATTTGCAACCCATCATGGATAAGAAGTGACGGCTAAGAAACCCGCATTGAACCGCTTCATAACTTCGCTTTGATTTTCTTGACATCTCAGACGATACGACGGACCTTCTGCTTCACCGAGAAAACCTTCTTTGTCGGCAATCGATGAACCACAATATCAATGTCTAAACCCGCATGTCTTCGCAAGACCAAGCAAAACCTCAATGTAGTCTCAGAGTATCCGAACCAATCTTTCTTTAACACTGCTCAAGACCCGCCCTATCCCGATCTTTTCTGCCTTCACAAGACTCAAATTCACAACCTCAACTTGCTCTTCGTGGTCAGATAACTCGCTTCTTCTTCAGAGCACCGACAAGTTCTCCGGCACTTCACAATCTTCCTCACTTTCATCTTCGCATGGTAGATCGGATTATCAAGTCATATTTAGCAATAGCATAGTCAGTATCAACTAGATTCGAGTGATTCTCAGTTGTATCACGTGTGTAAGAAACACATAGCTTTTGAAGGGGTGATAAAGTAAAAGAAAGAAAGACACAAATGAGTGCAAAAGTCCAATGAATTTATTGAATGAAAATATGCAAACGATGATAGTAACCGACAAACGAGCCATGATGCCCCGGGTAAGGCACTAGGCTTTAGAGTTTATTGTTCAAAACATAGAAAATACGAAAAGCAAAACAAAACAAGAGCAATTACTCCTGTCTAAAGGAGATTGGTATGACGTCTTCGGTCTTCCAATTGCTGAGTCCGCTGTCGGAGTGGAAGATCCACTTGCCGATGTCAAGTCGCTGTCGCCGCCTCTATAGCATGGATCCCACTGATCGATGCGGAGAGGAAGTTGGCCGACACGTTCGCGGCGTATCATCTTCTGACCTTTGATAGTGAAGCCTAAACCACTCTTGTCAAACTTGAAAGGAAAATCAGGGAGCTGACCCCAAATAGCACTACCACCTTCTTCAACTGCAGCTGAGCATCTTTAGGGAGGCCATCCTAGAGGAGTTTTGTAACTTCGTGGAGTAACAGAGAGTCAACAGCATGAATTGGGACTGCTTTCAAAGCTTGACAGGGGTCTCAAAGAATTCTCTACTCGAGGTATCTAATGATCAGATGACCGACCATATATTCTTCTTCACCACATACCGTAACAACTTTCCTTTCACCGGTACTTCAGCTCGAGGTAAGGTAGAGGTACCGCCCCATGTATCCAAGGGCCCAAGTAGGCAAGAGTAAGTCGGACGGATGTCCATGACAAAGAATGTAGAGTCGAAAGTCCGGGAACCGACTTTGACAAAGTGTATGAGCTCCAAGTATCGCTCGCTAGAACCATCAAAAGCTCTCACAATGATGTCACTGGGTCTCAGAACCAACCCTTCGATATTAAGTCGATCAAAAGTAGTCTTCGGTAGGATGTTCAGAGCAGAACCGATATCCACCAACACATGAGACAATGTAGTGCCCTTGCATTCCACAGAGATGTGCAAGGCTTTGTTGTGTTTCCTTCCTAGAGTCAAATCAAGATCGAGAAGCCTAGGCCGTTGTTGGCAGCCAGGCTAGCAATACAAACTTCAAACTGGTCAGCAGTAGTGTCTTGCGGCACATGAGCATTCTTCATAAACCTTACCAAGGCATTGGCATGAGCCTCGGAGCACAAGAGTAGAGCAAGCATGGATATCTTGGACGGAGTCTGTCCCAACTGTTCCACAACATTGTAGTCACTTTTCTTGATAATCTTCAGAATTTCCTCCATTTCTTGTTTGAGGTGTCTTCAAGAACTTCCTTTAGTACTTCCGGCCGAAAGGTGATGAGTCACGGTTCTTTCCTCTAGCCGGGATATTGGTTGAGTAGATGGAATGCGAAATGGAGTCGTGTCTTTGGAGGGGAGATGTCTGAGAGAACACCCTTCCGCTCGGTCACCTTACTTGATCCTGATGTTATCAATGTCGGGAATGGCAGCTTCAACAGTAAGATCTTCAATGGTCAAAGGGTCTTGTTTGACGCCATGATAGTAAACATCAGCTCCATAATTCCAAGGGATAGCCTTGTCAGAGGAATATGGAACTGGTCTGGGAGAAGTAATAATGAGAGGTGCCACCCTAGGCACAGGATCAGCAGAGGAAATCCTTATGGTGTTAACATCAGCATAGTCTTCTGGGAAGTCGTCACCCCATCCGGTTACTTTGACATCTTCGATAGGAATCTTGTAGCTTTCAGGAACAGAGTACTTCACCATGTAATCGTACTTTCCACTTGGCTGCCCCAAGGTATCCCATACAGATGGTACAGTTTCACTTGCATTGTCAATCTTCAACTTAGACATTTCTTCACAGCTCGCACGGTGGTTTCGTAAATAGTATCTCACTGCTATCGATCATGCAATCGAACACGCCTTCTCAACCAAGCACAACCATCGTGCAGAGGGCACCAACGACAATTTTCGGGCATCCCCGATTGACACCGCTTGCAGAAATTCTTAACAAATATGAGGAATGGTCAAGTCATCTATGTTGAAAACATAAGTATCGCCACCAACAAAGATTGGAACTCTTGTCATGGTTAGGCATAGGAGCGCTGATCACATTCGAGTCTCAACGGAGGGTCAAACTCAATCTGCTTAGCTTCAATCATATCCCGAATCTTGTTCTTCAAAGCCCAACAATCATCGGATTATGTCCGGGTTATTGGAGTTGTAAGCACACTTAGCATTAGGATTATATCTCGAGAGGAAGTGTTGACATTCGAGGAGGATCCTCAAGGTAATTAGCTCGCTTTCAACATGTGTTGCAAGGCTATGCAACGGCATGTTGATCTTCGTGAACCGCCTCCGGCGCTGCTCGCCGTTGTCTCACCGAGGTCAGGCCGATGTAGGATCGAGATCACGATCGCCCACGATTGAGCGTCGCTTTTTGGCACGACATTTCCGACCATACAAGATTGGTTTCTTTCTTACCACCCAAAGATCTCTTCGCTGCATTTGATGACGACTTACCCGAATATTTCCACTTGATACCGTACGTCAATACCTGTCAAGAGTTTCCAATCGATGATTAAAGAACGGGCCTCGCTGTTCCCATAAACATATCAACCAACTCCCTATTGGACAAGGGTGGTGAACTCGCTAAATCTCTCCATTTCGAGCATACCCTTGAACTTCTCATCACGACCCATAGACATGCTTTGTAGATGCGGGGGTGTCAATTCAAGATTGTACTCATACCGTCAGAAAGCATCACCAAGTCACCCAAGTACGGATACGGCCATTCTCTAGCTGATAATACCATTCCAACCGAGTTCCTCTCTTGAAAATAATGCATCCACAAATCACATCGTGGGGTTGATCTTCCAACGTAGGACTTCAAATGCAGCTTCGGACAAGAAATGCCATCATACTTGGCAAAAGTAGGAACCTTGAATTTGGGAGGAATCACAACACCAGGAACAAGACTCAGATCATCAAAATTCAAACCGGACATTTTCAGATTTTCCACAGCATTCAAACGGTCTTCAAGTTGCTTGTACTTGTCATCCTCATCGTAGTATCAAGCAGTCGTAACGCTCTCTTCTCGTGCTCACGCCGATCTTCATTTCTCTTGACACTCCCCTCACTCTTGACACTGTCTTCAGAGAGTTCAATCCGACTGACCACTTTAGGACCACCTTTATAGCGTCTGCCCATGTTGAGTAGACCCACAACCTTCTTTTTCTTGTTGATGAGCTTCTTCAGATCCTCTTGGCCTTGGACCAAGCTGGTGAACATCTGCTGAAACTGAGCATTCTGAACCTGGAGATCTTTGACAATTTGTTCAAGAGCCATTTCTGCTAGAATAAATAGCGAGAAAATGAGAAAACCAATCTCCAATGTACCTGTGATGCAATGTTATGCTATGCTATGCTATGTTTTCAAGGACCTTTAGGATTTAAATTTGTTAAACAAGCAATGAACAAACATTTATTAGCTCACTTTTTATTCTTTTTCTTTTTAAGTACAGAAGATAATTCAAAATAATAAAAGAAAGACATAAATCCTAAAGCTTCAAGTCTCCCATGGGCGCTTCCTCTTGGTGCCGAGGTAGGCTGATGTTGCGCCCTCGTGAAGTAGCTTGGTCAACTCTAGCACTTTCTTCTCACTTGCATAACACCGAGCTTCAAAGGTATCCTTTCTTCTTGTCGGATCCAGATCTCTTCAAGTCTTCAAATCAGAGGCATGTCGATGGAGAACGGATAGGTACGCCACCTATAGCAACAGTTCCATAATTACGGTAAAACGGGCGTGAATGGCATCATGAGGTTTTGAGCTCGAGCTCGCACCCATTTGAGGTAAGGCCCCAAGGAATGGAGTTTTGGTGCCCCAAAGTCTTGGTATCACTTTCCATACCATGCCCAAGCGTATGAACCTTCGCGTAATTTTGGAGATCGTGGTTGTAGTCGAACACAATATCTTGGAGAAGCATATCATGAGGACCATCTCTTCGAGCAAAACCAAACCGACGAGAGCTAGAGAAGGGTTAAGTAATACCTCCCTTATACCAAGGAGTGGCACATTTGGGAATTCTCCACAACGCCAATGAATGTGAAGTCCTTTGAGAGAAAATACTCCAACGGATATCCGAATGAGAGAGTGACATTAGTCTTTGAGACCACTTCAACCTTTGCTCGCTCTTCAAAACGATGGAGGAAGGTAAATAAACCACCGGAAAGTAACGGTACACAACACATGAGAGTTCCTTGTCTCTTAGTAGTACGAGTGTGGAGAGAATGTAGGATGTCTCCAAGTAAAGTAGGCACTGGATTGTGAGTAAGGAACAACTTGATGGCGCTGACATCTATGAATTGATCCGAAAGAATAGAACCAAACCATAAATTAGCAAGGCCACAATGTCTTCAAATGCATGGAAACTCATAACTTTGAGGAATTCTTTCTTAATGAGGAACTTGGCAAGTAAACCCTTAACTCCGCTTCTAGTTTCCCAATTGGCTTCAATGTCCGAGCTTAAGATGGGTCGATGCAATGTCTTCATACCTAGGAACCTTTTCTAAACCGTGAATGGCATTTGGTCGAGAATAGGTACCCAAGTAGCTTAGAGAACTCTTCTAGGTAGGAACTAATCGATAACTGGGAATGTAAAGCAATGATGTTTCGATCAAGAACCGAATAAGACATGCATCATATCTTCTTCAAAACCGGAGATAACCAAGTCAAGCAAATAACCATGTCTTTTGATGAACTGAGCATGGTCGGGAATTTCTGAAACCAATTCTTTGAGTTGAGAAGGTATACCCATGAAGTTGATTCGGATAGTCTTTCTAGAAGCCATAACACCTACAAAACAGAGCAAAGATAAATCCCTAGGTCCTTGAAATAGTTAGAAATGATATGCAATGCAAATGTACACAAGCAATTCACACAATGAGCCTAGGTTTAAGGCTTGCAAGAGGTATAGGTGATTACCCCACCAAAAGTTTTGAGTTGGTTCATCCTGTCCTATAATAGTAACTGGGTTCTAGGAATCTCACATCATTGATCTTTCTCGTAGGCGTTTATTTCAATACGACTACCAAGTGATCGACCAAAAATATCCCAAAAGTCTGATCTCAATGAGCGTAGCATCGAGTATCAACCAACCTCGGTCTACACCAAAGTCGGCCATCTCACTACCTTCTATTGGCCAAGATGGGTCAATTAAGGTTCTAAAAGTTTAGTTAGCGCTTAATGACACCACGCAGAAGCCAAATACTATCCTCAACTTGGAAATGAAGAGTATCAGGACACCCAAAGTGTCACGCTAACGTAGCCATCATGTTGACCGTTTTGATATACGTCTAACGGTCGCGATGATTTATTGCTACTTACCTAAAAGGAAACCCGGATCCGGGTGTAGGATCCCCCACAAATATAATACCCAAGCAACCTTTAAAAGTAAAGCAAGCAAGTCAAATGTAAAACAAGAAAGATGATCTTAAATCCTTAAGGCATTCTCTTTAAGGGTGTATCCTCAAAGAGTCGCCTGTAATACGTGAACTCGACTTTATAGGTTTTGTATCGCAAATGTGCGGATAGCAAGAGTCGCCACCGACTTTTCTTTTATCCAATTAAGGGAAGGTGAAAAGAACAGGAAAAGACCTTCGTTAGATTCTGAGTAAGGGAGAAGGTTATGAAAAGGGAAGGTATTAGCACCCCTTTCCATCCGTAGTTATCTACGGGCTCTTAGTTGCTTTCTAGATCACTTTAAAATTTGTGCTTTCGTGTTTGAAAATATTTTGAAAAGGCATTTCGCTTTGACTTTGTAATGATTCATGTAGGAATGTATACAAAGTGTTCTAAATGTTTCGCTTTTGAAAAGTGTTTGAACTTTGACAAAAGTGTGTGTGAAAAGTATTTTGATAGAGCAAGCAACTAAAAGTCTTATTACCTACTCGAATTGGTCGCTTTGTTATTTTACTTTCCTTTAGAATAGCGCTATCCATACCATTAGTTGGTAGGTAACCCTATTTGTTGGATGTAAGCGGACATTCAAGGGACATCGATGGTCATAGAAAGCAAATTGTAGGAGGTATCCTAGCACATTCAAGGACTATCATCATTTTCGAGGCGACAATCGAGGGTCAAGATCATGTATTCGGAGGCGACATCGTGGGTCTATGATCTTTGTATCGAAGGGACTATGATGATTTGTTTGAAGGCAACGGTGCTAGAATACCTCTACGTTCGAGGGACATGACCATTTTTTGAATTCGTAAAGGCAACGAGAGAGAATTACCCTAAGGGGTGCATGTGTGAAAGAGTGTGTTGATTTCAGATATTTTATCTTGAAAGTTAGTGGGCTATGTTCAATTTTATCTTTCCATACACGCCTGATTACTAGCAGTTTATAGGGTACGGAAATTAAAATGCGGAAATGTAAAGTGCGGAAAGATAAATCCTACGCTATTACATGGCTTTGGGAAGATACATAATTGGAAGATGCGGAAAATAAAAGCCTAATTTAAAACTATTACATCCCATGATCAGTTACATTATTGGAAAAAGAAAACGATAAAGAAAAATCGTCTGAAACGAGATAACCTGCAAAAGGATGAGAAATCGGAAAATACGAGGAAATCGAATAAAAGGAAAAATGTTAGAAAAATGCAAATTTTTAAATGAGAAAAATATGGCATGCTGGAAATAACATAAATATGCTAAAATAATTTTTTGGGATTTTTTGGATGCAATTTAATAATTAAAAACTAATTAAAAGTGAATTAAATGCTAAATTATGAATAAAATAAAATATGCATGCAAAATAATATTTTTTAATTTTATAAATTAAATAAATATTTTATGAAAATAAATGCAAAAGGAAAAAATATTTTGATGATTTTTGATGCATGAGAAAAAATATTGAAAAGAATTAAAATTGTATGCAAAATATTAAAATAAAAGAAAATATGAAAAAATAAGAGAATATGAGGTTTTGCAAACTTGTAAAAATAAGTGTCTTGGCCAGGGATCGAACTGGAGACATCAGCTTCAAACTTTGAAAACCCACGCCCTTGCCATCTGAACCAACGCGCGCTACTGTTTGGAGATTGGAACGAGTGGATTACAACAGATGTCGCCCCTCGATCGCTTCGCCTTCGCCAACCATCGCCTTCTTCGCTTTGAATTTTCAAAAGCTAGCGCCGGTCTTCTTCGACGCCATGCCCCGCTAAAACGAAAATCAAGCACACACAATATAAATAAATTCTAAAGCCATGGTTCGATTCATGGCATCATTCCGAATGCACTGGTAACGGTCTTGAGGTCCAATTTTTCCTAATAAGCAAAGCCCTAAATCAAGCTCAGGAACCCTAGTTATGGCATACTACGCTTCGTGCCATGGAAACACGATTGGCTTGCCGTGATCGCTTGCAAACTCATCACCGATCACAAAACAACCACAAAACAAGTTAAAATGCATGATAATTGAAATACGATTTTGAATTTTTCAAGAACAAACCGATTCGTGGATCGCCGATTCTTGATGGTTTCAAGCAATGTAAAGGTCCGAATCACTCAAGGGATATCAAGGAATGTGTTTGAGTGCTCAAAATCAATTGAAAACTAAACTATGATCACCAATTGCTTGCTTGCCACGGATTTTTGAGCTTTAGGTTAGGTTCTTGAGCCAATTTTTTCGTTTTAATCATGTGCTATGCATTGTGTATTTATATTGATGGAATTGGAGTCGATTTGAGGAAGAAATCATCATCAATCAATGCAAATCAAATTTGATTTTGTACAAAATCAAATTTTCAAATTTTGATTAATTTTCAATCCAATCTTGCCATATCAATCCAATTTTGAAATTTGATGGCTTTGTTGAGTTACTTGGATGCTAAGGAAGAGAGAAAATCAATTTGCAATTAATTTTGATTTTATACTTTATTTTTGAATTTAATTTGTATTTAAATGAATAAATTCCAAATTAAATAGAAAAATAAAATAAAATTCGTGGCTTTGGCCTTGATGTTCCAAATTGTATGAGGAACAAGTTTGGATGAAGAAAAAGTAGGCCCATTTGCAAAGTTTTTGATTTTTAGAAGTATTTCTCTTTGTGCACTTCTTCAAAATTGCCCAACTTGCACAAGGTGTATCTTGCTCAATTTTCCACAGTTTTGAGAGTTCTTGGACTTTTTGGAAAGCTCTAAGAGTCCTCTAAACAACCTCTTTGGTTTCATCTCAATTGGAGTTACCATGCTCAATATATCCTCAAAACAAAAGTTGACTTTTGTTGACTTTGAAAAGGACCCGAATGTTTTGAGCCATACCTCTCAAATGAAGCATTTTTTGGACATTCTTGTGAGACATGAAGTTGTAGAGAATTGAATTTCCTTCAAAACAAGAGGTGGTGGAAAAATTTCTGAGAAAGTATGAAGAAGTTATGATCACCAAAGTTCAGTTGACTTTTCACCTAAACCCTAATTTAGAAAGTTTGACTTTGAGCAAATCTTGAGTTTTCTTGATGAATCATGATCAAACCTTGATCAAATGATGAATGTAACTTCAAAATGAGGATGTTGACCAAAAATCAGAAGTTTGACTGATGTTGACCACAGCTTGACTTTTGACCAATAAACCGATTTTCAACCATCCGAGCAATCGTCTCGAGGAAACTTGACTTGTGAGGCTTGAAACTTGGCATGGAGATTCTTTGAAGCATATGAGGAGGCATGATGACCATTGGAGATGTTGAAGTCCATCTTGATCCGAGAAATGCTAAACCCTAGTTTGGGTTGATTGTCAGAGAGAGTTTGTCCGATCAACCCTCGAGGAATCCTCGAGCATGGATGTATGGAATGTCTTGAGAAATTGAGGGCAAATTTTGGGGTATGACAAATGCTCGCTCAATCTTCTTGTATCGAAGGGTTAGATTGGCATGCTTTGCCTTCGTGACTGGAGGTGAAGATGATTGAACACCGAGTACACCGAAAATTTGCACTCGCTGATGATAATGCGGAATGGGCTTATAGATGCCATTTGGAAATTCGGGAATGAGTCGACGCTAGACTCTAGATTGTTGTATGAATAGGAGAATCGTCGAGATGGGCTTAAGATGCCATCTGGAAAGATTGGCGCTGGGGAGTGAACCGTACGCTAGGCTCTGTAGACGTTTCTGGAAAGAAAGGGGAGCATGGAGATGGGCTTAAGATGCCATCCGGAGGGAGTCGTACGTTAGACTTCGCGCTTGTCTTTGAATGAAGTCATTGGTTTGTATTGATTTTTAACCAAATATGCAACATTCTGAAAGCGAAGAGATGTTGACAAGTAGTCGGAGATGGGCTTAAGATGCCATCCAAAGCAACTGAGTCGTACGCCAGGCTCTGTAGTTGTTGTTGATAATAAGAAGGAGTCAGAATAGTTCTTTGCGCGGACTACTCTGAGGGGATAATAGTTGGCAGAAAGTGGATAGCTTCCCTGTTGTGCTTCGGGTGTTGATCCACTGCCTATTATCGGAGGATAACTTGTGATCGTTCGGATAGGGTTTCCGTCCGCTTCGGTACATCCCGGATCCGTTGTCGGAGGACAACGAGGTTGGTCGCTCGTGATAGTTTTCCCGTCTGATTCGGTCTTAATCCCGACCGTTCAAGGCCGGGTGACTTTCACCTGCTTTGGAAAACAAGAGAAACTTTGATAGAATATTGTTAGTCTTATGCAAAGTATGATGCATGACAATGTGTATGAATGACATATGCACAAATTATGACTTTTATGAGTAATGTATGCATGATAGATGTTGTGGTATTTCAAAACATATCCATCTTGAAGGAAATGCGATGTTCCGCTTGAGGATGAAGTGGGCGAGACTCGCTGGGGACAGAGAAGGATGGTAACTTTGATTCCTCCGATGCACTATCTCGACCAAGTCTTGAGCCTAGATATCTTGTGGACGGAGAGACCGAGAACACATTGTTGAAGATCTCATACATCTACCGGGAGAGGTTGGAGGTACTCTACCGGGGACTTTGTGTATAGATCTTGTCAAGAGTATTTGACAACGCCTCGAGATCGGGTTGAGGGATCTGGGCCCGCCAAATCTCCCGGGAATATGACATGTAAGTTTCCTCGATGCATTATCTCGACCAAGTTTCAAGTCTAGACACTGCCACGAAGATAAATGCCTCGCTGGAGATAAATCGCTAATGACGAGGCGCTTGGGATATCGTGCCCAGTGGAAGGGAATCAGCATCTACCGGGAGAATTTGTGGGTGGTATCTCCAAGGATCATGCTCGTGGGGAAACATTTGGTGACTTTTACCGTCATCTCAATTCCCGAGCTCGTAGTAATTACTTTGCTATGCTTACTTTTCGCACGCTTAGGAACGAATTTTATCCAAATGCATATAATCATTCAAAGCGACGTTGGACTTATGCAAACAACAACAAACAAGAATTGTAAAGAGAAGGAAACTTGTATTTATTCGAAAAGGTGGCGATGGCCAAGTAGTTTAAGAGAAAGGTAAAAGCTATGGAAACAATCTCGTAAGTTCCAACTATGCTAGTACTCATATATTTCAACTATCTCATCTCCTTGTCACAAGAGAAAGTGATTGAATTGATTTTCGCCATTTGAATCTTGAATGCCGGTAGTAGTCCAAAGTAGGTGATCCGACGAGACATAGTCGACGCTTAAATCCCTAACTTTTGCCTAGACCGCCTTTCGGGTTTTCACCACCGATACCTTTTGCCCAAGCCGCTTTTCGTGTTTTCGACTTGTCAGTGTACATGTTTTGTATATATCCTTAACTTTTGCCCGAACCCTTTTGGTTCGCCAGATGCCCTTATTTTTGTTTAGGTCACCGACCTAGCGGTCTCTTTTATGCGTAGTATTTTTTACTATGTCTCGCTCAGTGGTGTGGAAGTCTTCACCGTCCATGGTGCTAAGTATCATAGCTCGCCGAAAATACCGCTGACTACAAATGGTCCTCATAGGTGGGAGTCCATTTGCCCCTAGGATCACCTTGTGGAAGAATGATGCGCTTGACTACTAGATCACCGACTTGGTAGACTTGCTGACCTTCTTGTTAAATGCCCGATCATTCGCCTCGATAGATTTGTCCATGGCGTATGGACGCGAGTCGCTTTCGCCGATCAAGTTGATCCGTCAAGGCGAGTCTCGATCCAATCATCTTCACTCTAACTCGGCCCGGAGGACTCGTCGAGGGTATCTCAACCTCGATGGGTAGGACGGCTTCCATACTGCACACAAGAGAGAAGGGGTTGCCTCGCTGATGTTCGTATCAGAAAAGGATAACCATGAAGAGCAAATGGTAACATCTCATGCCAATCTTTGTAAGTCACCGCATCTTCTCAGATAATCTTCTTAATGTTCTTGCGGCTTCCATCGCGCCATTCATCTTAGGCCGATAAGGAGAAGAGTTGTTTAATCTTGAATCAAGGCAAGTAGTTCTGGTGATCATTTTATTGTTGAGATTGGAACCGTTATCCGTGATAATCCTTTCAAGAGTGCCATACCGACAGACAAGGTTATGTTTGATGAATCGAGCCACAATATTCTTGGTAACAGATGCGAACGAGGCTGCCTCTACCCACTTGGTGAAATAGTCAATTGCCACAAGGATGAAACGATGTCCGTTGGAAGCAGTGGGCTTGATTTCTCCAATCATGTCAATGCCCCACATTGCAAAAGGCCAAGGGGAAGTCAAAACATTCAGAGGTACTGGAGGTACGTGTACTTTGTCCGCATAACCGCATTTGTGGCGTGATCGTAGCGACAATCGCTCCATGGTGGACCAATAGTAACTCGTTCTCGTAATCTTCTTAGCCATCGTATGCCCACTGGAGTGGGTACCGAATGCGCCTTCGTGTAACTCTTCCATGATACGTTCCGCTGTTCTCCGGTCTACACAGCGTAGTAAGCACAAGTCGTGATTGCTGTCATACCCCAAAATTTGCCCTCATGTTTCTCAAGGCATTCCATACATCCGTGCTCAAGGATTCCTCAAGAGTTGATCAGATGAACACTCTCCTATACAATCAACCCAAACTAGGGTTTGGCATTCCTCAGATCCAGATGGACTTCTAACCCCTCCAATGGTTCTCATGCTTCCTCATATGCTTCAAAGATCCTCCATGTCAAGTTTCAAGCTTCACAAGTCCAGTTTCGCATAATTGCTCGATGTTTGAAAATCAGTTGTATTGGTCAAAAAGTCAACTGTGGTCAACATACAGTCAAAACTTCTGATTTTGTTGGTCAACATTCTCATTTTGAAGTTACATTCATCATTTGATCAAGGGTTGATCATGATTCATCAAGAAAACTCAAGATTTGCTCAAAAGTCAAACTTTCTAAATTAGGGTTTCTAGGTGAAAAGTCAACCAAACTTTGACTGATCATAACTTTCTCATACTTTCTCAGAAATTTTTCCTCCACCTCTTGTTTTGAAGGAAATTCCATTCTCTACAACTTCATGTCTCACAAGAATGTCCAAAAAATGCTTCATTTGAGAGGTATAGATCAAAACATTACAGGTCCTTTTCAAAGTCAACAAAAAGTCAACTTTTTGTTTTGGACATATATTGAGCATGGTAACTCCAATTGAAGTGAAACCAAAGACATTGTTTAGAGGACTCTTAAAGCTTTCCAAAAAGTCCAAGAACACTCAAAAATGTGGAAAATTGAGCAAGTTGCACCATTCACAAGTTGGGCAATTTTGGAAGAATGCACAAGAGAGATACTCAAAAATCAAATCTTTTGCAAATGGGCCTATTTTTTCTTCATCCTAACTTGTTCCTCATGCAATTAGGAATATCCAAGCCCAATGCCACGAATTTTTGATTTATTTTTCTATTTAATTTGTAATTTATTCATTTAAATGCAAATTAAATCTTAAAATAAATTATAAAATTAACATTAATTGAAGATTGATTTTATTTGCTTTTGTGATCCAATCAACTCATAAATGCCGAATTTCAAATTGGATCAAATTTGGCAAGATTAGATTGAAATTGACAAAATTTGAAAATTTGATTTCATGAGAATATCAAAATTTGATTTCTATTGAATGATGATTATTTCTTTCCAAAACCATCTCAAATCCATCCAAGATATATATACAATGTATACCTATCAAGAAAGAAATGTAAGAATTGGCTCAAGAACCCTAACCTAGAACTCAAAACTGTGGCATACAAGCAACAAGCGCCTTGGATTTAGGTGGTTTCAAGCAATTTAAGTATTCCATCTTGTTCCTTGATACCTCCGTAACAATTCCTGCACTTTACTTTGCAAAATCCATCGTAATCGTGGAAATCTGTGGGTTTGTTCTTGAAATTTCCAAAATCGATTCTTGTTATTTATGCATTATTAACTTATTTTGATTGTGTTTTTGTGTTTAGTGAGAAGCCTACAAACTTTCTGGGCACTCTAATTGCATTTCCAGGGCCGGGATCGTGTTGTACCATTGTTAGGGTTTCCTTGAACGAATTAGGGTTTCTCTTAATAGGATAAATTGGACCACGAGAGTAGTACCATTGCACTCGGAAGGATGTCTGGAATCGAACCATGGTTTCAAAATTAATTTATATTACCTGTATGCGATTTTGTGATTTTGCCAGGGACATAGCGTCGAACCATGGCCGACGCTGAATTTTCAAAAATTCAAAAGGTTGAAGACGAAGCTTGGCGCGAGCGGGGAAGAACCAGGAAGCGACGCGTGTTATCTTCCACTATCTCCGTTTTCAAACACAAACGACATTGGCCTGGGCTTGGTTAAGGCGTGACTGCATAGAGCTCCTGTGTCCTCGCCGAATCTCCCTGTGACCGGTTTTGAGTTTCTTTTTTTCAAACTTGCATTTTTTCATATTTTTTCTATTTTTCTTTATATTTTAATATTTTCACTCTATTTTAATTCTTTTCCATAATTTTATTCTGCATATTAAAAACACCAAAAATATTTTTTCTTTTTACATTATTTTCACAAAAATGTTTATTTAATTTAATAAATTAAAAAATACAATTTTTGCATGCATGTTTATTTTATTTTTATTTTAGCATTTAAATCATATTAAATTGCATTTTAAATATCAAACCTTTCCCAAAAATTCCCAAAAAATTATTATACTTTATTTATCTTATTTCCAGCATGTAGTAATTTTTCCATATTAAAATTTGCATTTTTCTAACATTTTTCCTCTTATTCAATTCATCTCGTATTTTCCGATTTTTCCCATCTTTTCACAGGTTGATCCGATACATGCACGCTTCCGTTTTTATTTTCCAATAATGTAATTGCCATGGGATGTAATAGTTTAATTAGGATTTTACTTTTCCGCATCTTTAAATTATGTATCGCTCTAAAGCCATGTAATAGCGTAGGATTTATCTTTCAGACTTTACATTCCGCATTTTACTTTCCGCACCCATATAAACCGCTAGTAACTAGCGCGTATGGCAAGATAAAATGAATGTAGATCACTTCAAATTCAAGATAAAATATCTGAATTCAACACACTCTTTCACACATGCACCCCTTAGGGTAATTCTCTCTCGTTGCCTTACGAATTCAAATGGTCAAGTCCCTCGAACGTAGAGGTATTCTAGCACCGTTGCCTTCCAAACAAATCATCATAGTCCCTTCGATACAAAGATCATTGACCCACGATGTCGCCTCCGAATACATGATCTTGACCCTCGATTGTCGCCTACGAAAAATGATGATAGTCCCTTCGAATGTGCTAGGATACTTCCTACAAGTTGCCTTCTATGACCATACGACGTCCCTTCGAATGTCCCGATTACATCCAACGAATGGGGTTACCTACCAACTAATGGTATGGATAACGCTATTCTAAAGGAATGTAGAAGTACAAAAACGACTAAATTCTGAGTAGGTAATAAGTCTCCTAGTTGCTTGCTCAAATCAAATACTTTTCACACCTCACACTTTCAAAACACTTTGTATACATTCCAGCGTGAATCATTGCAAAGTTCCTTTTCAAAAACGAAACATTTCCGAACACTTTGTATACATTCCTACATGAATCATTACAAAGTCAAAGCGAAATGCCTTTTCAAAACATCTTTCAAACACACAGAAAGCACAAGTTTTTTCAAAGTGATCTATAAAGCAACTAAGAGCCCGTAGATAACTACGGATGGAAAGGGGTGCTAATACCTTCCCTTTTCATAACCATTCTCCGCATCGTAATCTAACGAAGGTCTTTTTCTGTACTTTTACCTTCCTTAATTGGATAAAATAAAAGTCGGTGGCGCTTGCTATCCGCACATTTGATACAAAATCCTAAAAAGTCAGCTTCACAGACATGTAATCATGACTATTGGGAGACCCTAAAGAGAGAATTGCCTTAAGGATTTCTAGATAACTTTTATTGCTTTCTGTTTGATTTGATTGCTTTATCTTTAAAGGGTTGCTTGGGTATTATATTGTTGGGGATCCTACACCCGATCCGGGTTTTTAGGTAAGTGGCATTAGATCATTGCGACCGCTAGACGATAACTTAACGTCAACATGATGGCTACGCTAGTGACACTTGTTGTCCCGATGCTCCTCATTCCCAAGTTGAGGATAGTATTTGGCTTCGTGGTGTCATCAAGCGCTAACTAACTTTTAGAACCTTAATTGACCCATCTTGGCCATTAGAAGGTAGTGAGATGGCCGCTTTGGTGTAGACCGAGGTTGGTTGATACTGATGCTACGCTCATCGAGATCGACTTTTGGGACATTTTCGATCGACCACTGGTAGTCGATTGAAATAAGCGCCACGAGAAAGATCAATGATGTGAGATTCCTAGAACCCGCATTATTATAGGACAGATGAACCAACTCAAACTTTGGTGGGTAATCACTTAGACCTCATGCAAGCCTTAAACCTAGGCTCATTGTGTGAATTGTTTGTGTGTGCTACATGACATCATGACATCATCCGCATTGCATATCATTTCTAACCATTTCAAGGACCTAGGGATTTATCTTTGCTCGCTTTGTAGGTGTTATGGCTTCTAGAAAACTATCCGAATCAACTTCATGGGTATACCTTCTCAACTCAAAGAATTGGTTTCGTAAATTCCCACCATGCTCGGCTCATCAAAAGACATGGTTATCTACTTGATTTGGTTATCTCCGGTTTTGAAGAAGATATGATGCATGTCCTATTCCAGCTTCTTTGATCCAAGCACCATTGCTTTACATTTCCGCACTATCGCTTGGTTCCTACCTTGAAGAGTTCTCTAAGCTACTGGGATACCTATTCTTGACCAAATGCCATTCATCGTTTAGAAAAGGTTCCTAGTACGAAGACATTGCATCCGCTTTACATCTTAAGCGCCGATATTGAAGCCAATTGGGAAACTAGAAGCGGAGTTAAGGGCTTACTTTCTAAGTTCTTAATTAAGAAAGCTCGAGAATTCCTCAAAGTTATGAGTTTCATGCATTTGAAAACATTGTGGCCTTGCTAATCTATGGTTTGGTTCTATTCCTAATTCGATCAATTCATAGATGTCAACGCCATCAAGTTGTTCTCACCCGTAATCCAAAGGCCTACTTTACTTGGGGATATCCTACATTCTCCATACTGCATCGCTAAGAGACAAGGCACTCATGTGTTGTATACCGTTACTTTCTAGGTGGTTTATTTCGCACCTTCCTCCATCGCTTTGAAGAATGAGCAAAGGATGAAATGGTCTCAAAGGTTAATGTCACTCTCTCATTCCGATATCCGTTGGAGTCTTTTCTCTCAAAAGGACTTCATTCATTTGAGCGCTGTGGAGAATTCTAATGTACCACTTGGTATAAGGGAGGTATTACTTACAACCTTCTCTAGCTCTACGTCTTTGGTTTTGCTCAAGAGATGGTCCACATGATATGCTTCTCCAAGATGTTGTGTTCGACTACAATCACGATCTCCGTAATTACCGATTTAAGGTTTATACATGCTTGGGCATGGTAAAGAAGATCGATACCAAGACTTTGGGGCACCAAAATCCCACCCTTGGGAACCTTACTCAAATGGGTGCGAGCTCGAGCTCAAAACCTCATGATGCCATTCACTGCTGTACCGTGAATTATGGAACCCTGCTATAGGTGACGACCTATACTATTCTCCATCCCGACATGCCTACCGATTTTGAAGACTCAAGAGATCCCGGATTCAACTTAAAGAAGAGAGGGATACCTTTGAAGCTCAGTTATGCAAGTGAGAAGAAAGTACTAGAGTTGACCAAGCTACTTCACGAGGAGCGAACATCAACGCCTACCCGGCACCAAGAGGAAGCGCCCGGGAGACCTAGAAACTTTATATTATGTTTTTCTTGTATTATTTCAACTATCTTTGTAATCGAAAAAGAAAAGAATAAAAAGAGAACTAATATTTGTTTATTCATTGCTTGTTTAACAAATTTAAATCCTAGAGGTCCTTGAAAACATTGCATCGCATTCGATAAACATTGCATAGCATAGCATAACATTGCATCACGTGTACATCGAGATTGGTTTTCTCATCCTCTGCTATTTATTTTAGCAAAGAATGGCTCTAACAGATCACAAAGATCTCCAAGCTCGTAATGCCTGGCCAAAGCAGATGTTCACCGCTTGGTCCAAGGCCAAGAAGATCCAAGAAGCTCATCAACAAGAAGAAGGTCAGGGTCTTCTCAACATGGGCGTACGCTACAAAGGTGGTCCTAAAGTGATCACCGGTCGAGTATTCCGATAACAAAGGTCAAGAATGAAGGAGTAACAAGGGTGATGGTGAAGGCAACCAAATGGAGCTCGAGAAAGAGAGAAGACCACTATGATGATGACCAAGACTGATGGAGATGACAAGTATAAGCAACTCAAGACCGTCTCAATGCCGTGGAAAAATCAAATGTCCGGCTGAATTTTGATGATCTCGAGTCTTGTTCCTGTGTTGTGATTCCCTAAGTTCAAAGTTCCTAATTTTGCCAAGTATGATGGCGCTTTCTTGTCCAAGTCGCACTTAAAGTCCTATGTCCGTAAGATCACCCCACATCGATGACGTAAAGTCAGGATGCATTATTTTCAAGAGAGTTTGTCCTAACTCGCTTGGAGTGGTATTACCATTGAGAATGACCGATCCGCATTTGGAGTGATTTGGCCGATGCTTCTACGCATGATGAGTACAATGTCAATTGACACCCACCGCATGCAACTACAAAGCATGTCTATGGGTCGTGATGAGAAGTTCAAGGAGTATGCTCGTAAATGGAGAGATTTAGCAGCAGTAGTTCAACCACCCTTGTCCAATAGGAGTTGGTTGATATGTTCACGGGACGTTGTCGTCCATTCTTTAACCATCCGATTGAAACTCTTCACCGGATTCACCGAGCCGATACTTACAAAAGCGATCAAGTCGGTATCAAGAGTGGAAAGATTCGTAGAGTCATCATCAAATGTCAAGAGATCTTTGGTGGTAAGAAGGAAGCTAATGCCGTGTATGGTCGAAAAGCCGAGCCAAGACCGACCGCGCTAACTGTGGGGGCGCAGGATCTCCAATCCTACATCAAGACAACCTCAACAGACAACGCAGAGCTGTAACGCGCCACGAAGACAGCACGAAGATCAACATGCCATTGTCGCAAGCCTTGCAAAGACATGTTGAAAGCAGAGTCGATTACCTTGAGGGATCCTCCTCGTAATGTCAACACTTCCTCCCAAATACAATCCTAATGCTAAGTGTGCTTACCACTCCAATAGCCTGTGGCACCACATCGACAACCGCTGGGCTCAAGAACAAGATTCAAGATATGATTGAAGCGAAGCAGATTGAATTTGATCCTCCCGCTGAGACTCGAACGTGATCAACGCCTCCATGCCTAACCATGACAAGAGTTCCAATGTCAGAGGTGACGATACTTATGTTTTCAACATAGATGACCGACCATTCCTCCGATGATCAAGAAGAACTTGCTGCAAGCCGTATCAATCCAGATGCCCAGAATTGCGTTGGTGCCCGCTCACCGATGGTTGTGCTTGGTTAAGAAGACGTGTTCAAGGCATGATGGATAACCGAGATACTATTTCGAAACCACCGTGCGTGTCGTGTGAAGATATGGCTAAATCAAGATTGACAATGTGAATGAACCTCGAACCATCCTGTGGGATACCTTGGGCAGCCAAGTGGAAAGTATGACTACATGGTGAAGTATTCCGCTCCCGCTACAAGATTCCTATTGAAGATATTAAAGCGACTGGATGGGGTGACGATTTCCGTAAGACTATGCTGATGTTAATACCATAAGGATTTCCTCTGCTGATCCTGTGCCTAGAGTGGCGCCTCTCATCATTACTTCTCCAAGACCTATTCCATATTCCTCTGACAAAGCTATTCCTTGGGATTATGGATCTGATGTTTACTATCATGGCATCAAGCAAGACCCTCTGACTGATGAAGATCTTACAATTCCTGACATTGACAACATCACCGATCAGTAAGGTGACCGTAACCGAAGGGTATTCTCCGTAAATCTCTCCTCCAAAAGACACCGCGACTCACCGATTCCAATTTACTCAACCAACATCCCTCAAAGGGAAAGAACCGACTCATCCCGCTTCAACCAATACCAAAGGAAAAGACACCTCCAAACAGAAATGGAGGAAATTCAAGATTATCAAGAAGAGTGACTACAATGTTGTGGAACAATGGGATGACTGCCCAAGATCTCCATGCTTGCTCGCTTCTTGTGTTCGAGGCTCATGCTAACGCCTGGTGAAATTTCAAGAATGCTCACGCCGCAAGACACTACCATCGACCGCTTGAAGTTTGTATTGCTAGCCTGGCTGCCAACAACGGCCTAGGCTTCTCGATGTCGATTTGACTTCGCGGAAGAAATGATAACAAAGCCTTGCACATCTCTGCTGAATGCGGTACTACATTATCTCATGTTTTGCGGATACCGGCTCGCTGAACATCCCATCAAGATCGCTTTTGATCGCTTCGACGTCAAGGGTTGGTTCTGAGACCCAAAGGACATCATTGTGCGAGCTTTTGATGGTTCTAAGCGAAAAGCATTGAGAGCTTATTCTCGCCTGCCAAAGTCGGTTCCTGCATTTTGACTTCACTTTCTTTGTGATGGACATCCATCCAGCTTACTTCTGTTTACTTGGACGCCCTTGATACATAGGGCAAAGGCTGTTACCTCTACCTTGCATCGGTCAAGTACCCGTGAAAGGGAAGGTTGTTACGATGTGGTGAAGAAGAGTACATGGTCACCATCTACAATCTTCCGCTATCTCGAGATGGAAGGTGAATTTTGAGACCTCGCTGCTTTTGAAACAATCCCCAGTCATGCCCTGACTCTCCCGCTACTCCCGGTTACACAAGCTCCTCCTAGGATGGCCTCCCCGAAAGATGCTCAAGTCGCAGAAGAGGTGGTAGTGCTATTGGGGTCGCCCCCGATCTTCCTTTCAAGTTTGACAAGACCGTTTAGGCTTCACCATCAAGGGTCAAGATGATACGCCGAGCGCGCCGCCAACTTCCCTTCCACGCCGTAGTGGAATCCATGCTATAGAGAACTACGACAATGACTTCGACATCGCTAATGGTCTTCCCAACTCCGATCTGGCTCGAATGGAAGATCAAGACGCTATACCAATCTCCTTTAGTCGAGTAATTATTCTTGTTTTGTTTGCTTTTCAGATTTTCTATGTTTTGAACAATAAACTCTAAAGCCCAGTGCCTTGCCCGGGGCATCATGGCTCGCTCATGAGGGTTATTATTTGTTTGTTTGTATTTTCATTCAATAAATTGCTGGACTTTGCATTCAATTGTGTTTTTCTTCTTTACTTTATCACCCCTTCAAAAGGCTATGTGTTCTTACACACACCCACGTGATACATCGCAATCACTCCAATCTCGTTAATAATGCTATGCTAAATATGACTTCGATAATCCGATCTACCAAGCCAAGATGAAAGTGAGGAAGATTGTGAAGTGCCGGAGAACTTGTCGATTACATGCAAGAAGAGCGAGTTATACACACGAAGAGCAAGTCGAGGTTGTGAATTGGGTACCGACGAAGATGTAAAAGAGATCAAGATAGGAGCGGGTCTTGAGAACAAAGTTGTCAAAGAAAGGTTGGTTCAGTGCTACGAGACTACATTGAGGTTTTTGCTTGGTCATACGAAGACATGCCCGGTTTAGATATTGATATTGTGGTTCATCGATTGCCAACTAAAGAAGGTTTTCCAAAGGAAATGAAGGTCCGTCGATGCGCCCCGAAATGTCGAAAAATCAAAGCCAAGTCATGAAACAGCCAACGGTTTTCTAGCCGTCACCTCCTATCCCAGGTCGCTAACGAGTACCCGCATCAAGAAGGATGGCAAAGTACGAATGTGTGTGGATTACGTAGATCCGAACAAAGCAAGTCCGAAAGATGATTTCCCACTTCCTCATATTGATGTTCGTTGACAACACCGCCAAGATAAGGTTTCTCCTTCATGGATGGTTTCTCCTACTATAATCGATCAAATGGCTCCCAAGACATGGAGAAGACTACTTTTGTTACATGTGGGTACTTTCATATAAGGTTATGCTGTCGATCAAGAACGCAGCGCCACTTATCGCCATGCTATGGTGGCACTATTTCATGACATGATTCATCACAAGATAGAGGTCTATGTCGATTTATGATAGCTCGATCACGCATGAGGAAGAGCATCTTGATCATTTGCGTAAACTATTTGATGATCAAGAAGTACCGAGACTTAATCCTAACAAGTGCACTTTGGAGTCGATCCAAACTCCTAGGGTTTGTCGTGAGTAAAGGTATTGAAGTTGATCCCGCCAAGGTTAAAGCTATACAAGAGATGCCACCCCCGCATCGGAAGGAAGTCGAGGTTTCGGGCCGTGAACTACATTGCCGATTCATTGCACACCTAATCGCTACTTGTGAGCCAATCTTCAAGTTACTAAAGAAAGATCAAGTGGTAGAATGGAATGACGATTGCCGATCGCTTTGACAAAATCAAGGAGTACTATGTAACCCACCTATCCCGATGCCGCCCATCAAGGAAGACCTCTTATCATGTACTTGATAAAGTTAGAGAACTCAATGGGGTGTGGTTGGGCAACATGACGAGTCTGGTCGAAAAGAGCACGCAATATACTACCTTAGTAAAGTTTACCGACCGTGAAACAAGATACTCACAATGAGAAAACTTGCAACGCTTTGCTTGGGCTGTCACGACTAAGACAAGATATGTTGACTCACACTACCTTGTTGATTTCAAGATGGATCCGATAAAATACATATTTGAGAAACCACTTCCTAAGAATAGCAAGGTGGCAAATGATCTTGACCGAGTATGACATCCAAGACACCTCTCGTAAAGCAATCAAAGGAAGTGTAGCCGATCATTTGGCTCATCGTCAGATGACTATCACCTATGCATCGAGTTTCCGCATTTAAGATGTTTTGCTAGTGATCGATTATGTAAGAACTGTGCCGCACGGGACCCGAACAAGGATCCCGATGGACCATGGTCTTTGATGGAGCCTCAAACGCACTTGGCAATGGCATTGGCGCCATCATCACATCCCCGCAGCGATATACGCCTTTCACCGCCAGATTATGTTTCAATTGTACCAACAACATGGCCGAATATGAAGGCATCATGGGTATTAAAGTCGCTATTGACTTAAGAATCAAATTTGCAAGTGTATGGAGACTCACTTTAGTGATCACCGATTATGGCAGTGGGATACGAAGCATCCGAATCTCATTCCATATCGAGCATGTTCGAGTTTGATCCCCTACTTTGAAGAGATTACTTTTGATCACATTCCACGAGAAGAGAATCACGCACGATCGCTACTATGTCATCTATGTTCAAGGTCGATGGACAACGAGGCTCCCCCGATCATCATTGAGAAGTTTGACGAACCAACAGATTGTTATGAGCTTGACACGTAAGAGAAACCTTGGTACTACGACGGAAGAGGTATCTGAAACCCAGAATATCCCGCAGGGCATCCATCAATGATAAGAAGTTTTTGAGAAGGTTTGCATCCAAATTCTTCCTCAAAGAACAAGATCTTGTACAAGCGCAACCACTACCGCTTACTACTACGTAGACTGAAAACAAAGAACACGATCATGGAAGAGTTACAGCGCGCTTGGTACTCACTCCAGGGCATACGATGGCTAAAAAGATTCGAGAACAGTTACTATTGGTCCACCATGGAAGTCGATTGTCACCGCTTACGCCGATCTTGTCACAAGTGCCGTGTTTATGCGGATAAAGTACATGCACAAGATTCTGAATGTTTTAACCTCTCCGTGGCCTTTGCAATGGGCATTGACATGATCGGAGAAATCAAGCCCACAGCCTTCCAATGGACATCGCTTCATCCTTGTGGCAATTGACTATTTCACCAAATGGGTAGAGGCACTGTCGCATCCGCTACTAAGAATGTTGTGGCTCGATTCATCAAGCATAACCTTATCTCGAGGTATGGCACTCAAAGGATTATCACAGATAATGGTTCCAATCTCAACAACAAGATGATCACCGAACTCGAGACGCAGCTCAAGATCAAGCATCACAACTCTTCTCCTTATCGGCCTAAGATGAATGAAGGAAGCCGCCAACAAGAACATTAAGAAGATTATACGTAAAATGATGTTGACTTACAAAGATTGGCATGAGATGTTACCATTTGTCTTCATGGTTATCGGACTACAAAGACGAACATCAACAGGGCAACCCTTCTCTCGTAACGGTATGGAAGCCGTCTACCCATCGAGGTTCAGATACCTCAACCGTAGTCCTCCAGACGCAGCTAGATGAAGATGATGGCATGACGCCGCCTTGACCGATTAATTTGATTGATGAGAACGATCGCATCCATCCGCCATGGATGATTTATCGTAAACGAATGATCGAGCATTTAACAAGAAGGTCAAACACCGAGTCTACAAGTGGGTGACCTAGTAGTCAAGCGATCATTCTTCCACAAGGTGATCCTGTGGGCAAATGGACTCCCACCTATGAGGGACCATTGTAGTCAAGACAAGATTTTCAAAGGAGCTATGATACTTAGCACCATGGACTAAGACTTCCCACACCGTGAACGCAGATATAGTCAAAAATACTACGTGATAAAGAGACCCGCTAGGTCGATCAACCTAGGCAAAAATAAGCATCCGGTAACCAAAAGGGTTCGGCAAAAGTTAAGGATATATACAAAACATGTACACCCGCAAGTCGAAAACCCTAAAAGGCGGTTGGGCAAAAAGGGTATCCCGTAGACCGAAACCCGAAAGGCGGTCTAGGCAAAATTAGGATTTAAGCGCACGACTATGTCCCGCCCGTATCACCTATTTTCGACTACAATCAAGAATCCGATTCAAATGGCGAAGATCAATTCAATCACTTTCTAATGATAAAGAAGGAGATGATAGTTGATATATATGAGTACTAGCATAGTTGAACTTAACGAGATTGTTCCGCATAACCTTTTACTTTCTCTTGTACAAACCGTCATTACACGCCATCTCTCAAATAAATGCGAGTTTCTTTCTTTACGATTTGCTTGTTGTTGTTTCATAAAGTCCAAACGCTCGCTTGAATGATTATACGATCCGACAATAAAAATCCATTCAAGCATACGAAAAGTGAACATACAAGGGTAATTACTACAGCTCCGTGAATTGAGATGACGATTAAAGTCACCCATACATTCCCTACAAAGTATAATCCCCACAGAGGTGTCACTCACTTAACCTTCCCTATGAGTATGTGCTAGTCCACAAGCATTAATTCCACTCAACTAGAATCATGTTACATCACCAAGCAAGAATCTTTATCTCCAATGTAAACATTTATCCTCAACAGATGCATTTCAACAAATCCATTTCCTAAGCAGCAAAGTGTTCAGCTCGAGATTTGGATAAAGGCATCGAGGAAAATTACATCCTTTTTTCCCCCATTTAGATTTCGACGAGCCTGGATCCTTCCAATCCGACCTCCAGCGGTTTACCAATTACTTCTCAACATGATCTATACGCCGATTCCCCAAGAGAGCACTTCCTAACCTCTCCCAAGAGAGTCTCAGATGAGATCTTCAACAACGTGTTCCTCCTCCCTTTCACAACAAGATCAGGCTCGAGACTTGGTCGATAGTGCATCGAGGGTTCAAAAGCTACGCCCTCCTCAAGGTTTCCGATCCGCCTCATCCCCAAGTAAGTCGAAATTGCTGGATATTCCTCAAGATGGATATGTTTTGAAATATCCCGATTCATCATCCATACATTATTCATAAAATCATAATTTGTATATATCATCATACGCATCGTCATGCATCATACCGCATAAACTAACAAATATTCTATCAAAATTTCTTGTTTTGCCAAAGTAGGTGAAAGTCATCACTGAGCAAGTCCAAGATTAACGCCCAAGCCGACGGAAAACTATCTAACGACCAACCTCGCTGTTCTCCAACAACGGATCCGTGATTAATACCCGCTGTGACGGAAAACTTATCCGAACGATCACGAGTTATCTCGATAACAAAAGTGGATCAACACCGACGACAATGTGGAAATGTCCACGCCTTACCCTCTTATTATCAACAAAGAATCACGAGAGTCTAGCAGACGACTGCTTCGATGGCATCTTAAGCCCATCTCCGATTACTTGTCAACATTTCTTTCTAATGTCATATTTGGTTAAAATCAATACAAACCAATAACTTCATTCAAAAGTGAGCACTAAGTCTAGCGTGACGACTCCTGGATGGCATCCTAAGCCCATCTCCTTCTAGAAGCATCTACAGAGCCTAGCGTACGGCTCACTCCCCAAAGATCAATCCCTCCAGATGGCATCCTAAGCCCATCTCCTATACAACGGTCTCGAGTCTAGCATACGACTCATTCCCCAGCGAAATCTTCAACTTTTCCAAATGGCATCCGTAAGCCCATTCCCGCACCCTCATCAACCGCGAAAGTAAATTTTGTGACTGAGTGTTCAATCATCTTCTACCTGTGTCACGAAAGGCAAGGTATGCCAATCTATCCCTTCCAAAGACAAGAAGATTGAACAGGCAGTCATACCCCAAAATTTGCCCCTCATGTTTCTCAAGGCATTCCATACATCCGTGCTAAGGATTCCTCAAGAGTCGATCGATGAACACTCTCCTATACAATCAACCCAAACTAGTGGTATTTCGATCCGTATGGACTTCTAACCCTCCAATGGTTCTCATGCTTCCTCATATGCTTAAAGATCCTCCATGTCAAGTTTCAAGTTCACAAGTCCGGCACAAATGTTGATGGTCAAAAAGTCAACTGTGGTCAACATACAACAAACTTCGATTTTGTTGGTCAACATTCTCATTTTGAAGTTACATCATCATTTGATCAAGGGTTGATCATGATTCATCAAGACTCAAATTTGCTCAAGAGTCAAACTTTCTAAATTAGGGTTTCTAGGTGAAAAGTCAACCAAACTTTGACCGATCATAATTTTTTTAAATTTTTCCTCCACCTCTTGTTTTGAAGGAAATTCCATTCTCTACAACTTCATGTCTCACAAGAATGTCCAAAAATGCTTCATTTGAGAGGTATAGATCAAAACATTGTCCTTTTCAAAGTCAAAAAGTCAACTTTTGTTTTGGACATATATTGAGCATGGTAACTCCAATTGAAGTGAAACCAAAGACATTGTTAGAGGACTCTTAAAGCTTTCAAAAAGTCCAAGAACACTCAAAATGTGGAAAATTGAGCAAGTTGCACCATTCAAGTTGGGCAATTTTGGAAGAATGCACAAAGAGAGATACTTCAAAATCAAATCTTTTGCAATGGGCCTATTTTTTCTTCATCTAACTTGTTCTCATGCAATTAGGAATATCCAAGCCTAATGCCACGAATTTTGATTTATTTTTCTATTTAATTTGTAATTTATTCATTTAAATGCAAATTAAATCTTAAAATAAATTATAAAATTAATATAAATGGAAGATTGATTTTATTTGCTTTCTTGTGATCCAATCAACTCATAAATGCCAGAATTTCAAATTGGATCAAATTTGGCAAGATTAGATTGAAATTGGACAAAATTTGAAAATTTGATTTCATGAGAATATCAAAATTTGATTTCTATTGAATGATGATTATTTTTTCCAAAACCATCTCAAATCCATCCAAAGATATATATACAATGTATACCTATCAAGAAAGAATGTAAGAATTGGCTCAAGAACCCTAACCTAGAACTCAAAATGTGGCATACAAGCAACAAGCTTTGGATTTAGGTGGTTTCAAGCAATTCTAAGCATTCCATCTTGTTCCTTGATACCTGGATTGCACCTTTACTTTGCCAAAATCCATTCAATCGTGGAAATCGTGTTGGGTTTGTTCTTGAAATTTCCGATCTTGTTATTTATGCATTATTAACTTATTTTGATTGTGTTTTTGTGTGTAGTGAGAAGCACAACGGCACTAATTGCTGTGGCGGATCGTGTTGTACCATTGTTAGGTTTTTGAACAATTAGGGTTTTCTTAATAGGATAAATTGACCACGAGAGTAGTGTTGCACTCGAAGATGTCTCGAATCGAACCATGGTTTCAAAAAATTTATATTACTTTATGCGATTTTGTGATTTTGTTAGGACATAGCGAACTATGGCGGCTAATTTTCAAAATTCAAAAGGTTAAGAGGGAAGAATGGTGGCGCTGTTATCTTCCACTATCTGCTCAAACACAAACGTATACTTGGCTGGCGGTTAAGGCGTGGATTTATGAGAAGTTTCCTGTTTCCGGCTTTTTTGAGTTTTTTTTAAATTTTTTTTTTTTTTTTTTTATTTTAATATCATATTTTAATTTTTTTATATTTTTCTTTTACATTATTTTCAAAAATGTTTTTTAATTTAATAAATTAAAAATACAATTTTTGCATGCATGTTTATTTTATTTTTATTTTAGCATTTAAATTTATTAAATTGCATTTAAATATCAAACCTTTCCCTTAAATTATTATACTTTATTTATCTTATTTCAGATGTAGTAATTTTTCCATATTAAAATTTGCATTTTTCTAACATTTTTCCTCTTATTCAATTCATCTCGTATTTTTTTTTAAGTTGATCCGATATGCCGTTTTTTTTTCTTTTATTTTCCAATAATGCCATGGGATAGTTTAATTAGATTTACTTTTTCATTTTAAATTATGTGCCCCAAAGCCATGTAATAGATTTTTTTTCCGCTTTACATTCCGCATTTTACTTTCCGCACCCATATAAATGCTAGTAACTAGCGTGTATGGCAAGATAAAATGAATGTAAACTTCTAAATTATAAAATATCTCAATACAACTTTTCACACATGCATAGGTAATTTCTCTGCCATTTAATTCAAATGGTCAAGTCCTCGAACGTAGAGGTATTCTAGCACTGTTGCCTTCCAAATAATCATAGTAGTTTTACGATCATTCAAGACGATGTCGCCAATACATGATCTTGACCTCGATTGTCGCTACGAAAAATGATGATAGTCCTTCGAATGTGCTAGATATGTTATACGACGTTTTCGAATGTCCCGATTACATCCAACGAATGGGGTTACCTACCAACTAATGGTATGGATAACGCTATTCTAAAGGAATGTAGAAGTGACTAAATTCTGAGTAGTATAAGTCTCCTAGTTGCTTGCTCAAATCAAATACTTTTCACACCTCACACTTTCAAAACACTTTGTATACATTCCAGCGTGAATCATTGCAAAGTTCCTTTTCAAAACGAAATATTTCCTAACACTTTGTATACATTCCTACATGAATTACAAAGTCAGCGAAATGCCTTTTCAAAACATCTTTAGCACAAGTTTCAAAGTGTATAAAGCAACTAAGAGCCCGTAGATAATGGATGGAAAGTGGTGCTAATACCTTCCTTTTCATAACCATTCTTGTAATCTAAGGTCTTTTTTCTATTTTTCCCTTAATGATAAAAATAAAAGTCGGTGGCGGTATTTGGATAAAATCCTGGGTCAGGCTGGCATTGGTGCGCTTGTATAAGATGTCGTTTTGATGCAAACCTTCTCATGAATTTCTTATCATTGATTGATGCCTGATATTCCCGAGTCTCAAGATACCTCGGCGTAGTACCAAGGTTTCTCTTCGTGCTCACAACAATACGGTTCGCCAAACCTCTCAATGATGATCCGGGAGCCTCGTTCCCATCCGACCTTAAACATAGATGACATAGTAGCCAATGCGCGCAACCGATTCTCTTCGTGGAATGTGGTTGTGTAAACTCTTCAAGTGGGGATCAAACTCGTAACATGCTCGAGGGAATGAGATTCGGATGCTTGATCCCACTCGCTTTAACTGACTGATCACTAAAGCGAGTCTCCATACACTTGCAAGAACTTAATTTTAAGTCGATAGCAGCTTTGATACCCATGATGCACGGCCATGTTGTTGGTGCAACAAACATAATCTGACGGTGAAAGGCGCGCTGCAGGGATGGATGATGGCGCCAATGCCATTGCCAGGTTTGCAAAGACCATGGTCCATCGATCCTTGTTCGTGTTTCGTGGTTTTTAATCAAGAACTAGTAAAACATCTTCATCCGAAACTCGAATAGATAGATAGTCATTACGGCTTGGTGAGCCAAATGATCGGCTACACTTCCTTTGATCGCCGAGAAGTGTATGATGTCATATTCGTCAAGATCATTTGCCATCTTGCTATTCTTCCGAGAGAGCTGGTTTTCAAATATGTATTTTATCGGATCCATCTTGAAATCAACAAGTGTAGTGTGATCAACATGCCTTAGTCAGCAGGTAAGTAAAGTAAGTTTCTCGAGCTGTGAGTATCTTGTTTCACATGTAAACTTTTGCTAAGGTAGTATATTGCATGCTCTTTTCGACTGTACTCGCCATGTTGCCCCAACACACACCCCATCGAGTTCTCTAACACCGCCAAGTACATGATAAGAGGTCTTCCTTCGGTAGGCGGCATCGTGATAGAGGATCTGTAGGTACTCCTTGATTTTGTCAAAAGTGATCTGGAAATCGTCATTCCATTCCACCACTTGATCTTTATTTAGTAACTTGAAGATTGGTTCACAAGTAGCAGTTAGGTGTGCAATGAATCTGGCAATGTAGTTCAATCGGCCCAAGAAACCTCTGACTTCCTTCTCGCGGGAGTCGGCATCTCTTGAATTGCTTTAACCTTGGCGGGATCAACTTCAATACCTTTACCACTGACGACAAACCCTAGGAGTTTACCGGATCTGACTCCAAAAGTGCACTTGTTAGGGTTAAGTCTCAGTCTGTACTTCTTCAATCTGTCGAACAATTTCTGCAAATGATCAAGGTGCTCTTCCTCTGTCTGTGATCGAGCTATCATGTCATCGACGTAGACCTCTATCTCGTGATGAATCATGTCATGTAATAATGTCACCATAGCACGCTGATAAGTGGCGCCTGCGTTCTTCAATCCGAACGGCATAACCTTGTAGCGTAGTACCCAATCGTAACAAAAGTAGTCTTCCATGTCTGGAGCCATTTTGATCCGATTATAACCGAGAAACCATCCATGAAGGAGAAAACCTTATGCGAGCGGTGTTGTCAACCGTAACATCAATATGAGGAAGTGGAAATCATCTTTCTGACTTGCTTTGTTCGATCTCAGAATCCACACACATTCGATTTTACCATCCTTCTTAGGTACGGAACCACATTTGCAACCCATCATGGATAAGAAGTGACGGCTAAGAAACCGTGATTGAACTCGCTTCATAACTTCGGCTTTGATTTTCTTGACATCTCGTGACGATACGACGGACCTTCTGTTTCACCGAGAAAACCTTCTTTGCTCAAATCGATGAACCACAATATCAATGTCTAAACCCTGCATGTCTTCGCAAGACCAAGCAAAACCTCAATGTAGTCTCGAGCATCCGAACCAATCTTTCTTTAACACTGCTCTCAAGACCCGCCCTATCCCGATCTCTTTCGTCTTCACAAGACTCCAAATTCACAACCTCAACTTCTTCGCGTGGTCAGATAACTCGCTTCTTCTTGTAGTAGCCCCGACAAGTTCTCTCGGCACTTCACAATCTTCCTCACTTTCATCTTCGATGGTAGATCGGATTATCGAAGTCATATTTAGCAATAGCATAGTTATCAACGAGATTCTGAGTGATTCGCAGTTGTATCACGGTGTGTAAGAAACACATAGCTTTTGAAGGTGATAAAGTAAAAGAAAGAAAGACAAATGAGTGCAAAAGTCCAATGAATTTATTGAATGAAAATATGAAAACGTATAGTAATCGCACAACGAGCCATGATGCCCTGTAAGGCACTAGGCTTTAGAGTTTATTGTTCAAAACATAGAAAATAAAAAAAACAAAACAAGAGCAATTACTCTGCCTAAAGGAGATTGGTATGACGCCTTCGGTCTTCCAATTGCCGAGTCCGCTGTCGGAGTTGGAAGATCCACTTGTCGATGTCGGTGTCGCCGTCTCTATAGGATGGCTACTGATGCGGAGAGGAAGTTGGCGCACGTTGCGGCGATCATCTTCCGACCTTGATAGTGAAGCCTAAACCACCTTGTCAAACTTGAAAGGAAAATTAGGAGCTGACCCCAAATAGCACTACCACCTTCTTCAATGCACTGAGCATCTTTTAGGAGGCCATCCTAGAGGAGTTTGTGTAACTTCGTGGAGTAACAGAGAGTCAATGTGTGAACTGGGACTTCGAAAGCTTGACAGGGGGTCTCAAGAATTCTCCCGAGGTATCGGAATGACCGTAGATGACCGACCATATATTCTTCTTCACCACATATTGTAACTTTCCTTTTGGGGAGGGGCGTTCCGGCATGTATGGCAAGTAGTAAGAGTAAGCGGACGGATGTCCATGACAAAGAATGTAGAGTCGAAAGTCCGGGAACCGACAGTGTAATGAGCCAAGCATGCTCGCTAGAACCATCAAAAGCTCTCACAATGATGTCACCGGTCTCGTAACCAACCCTTCGATATTAAGTCGATCAAAAGCAGCGTAGGATGTTCAGAGCGTAACGGTATCCACCAACACATGAGACAATGTAGTGCCCTTGCATTCCATGTAGATGTGCAAGGCTTTGTTGTGTTTCTTCCAGAGTCAAATCAAGATAGAAGTAGGTTTGCAGCGTGCTAGCAATACAAACTTCAAACGTCAAGTAGTAGTGTCTTGGCACATGAGCATTCTTCGTAAAACTGGCATTGGCATGAGCCTCGAGCACAAGAGTAGAGCAAGCATGGATATCTTGACTGAGTCTGCCCCAACTGCTCGACAACATTGTAGTCACTTTTCTTGATAATCTTTAATTTCTCCATTTCTTGTTTGAGGTGCCTTTAGCAACTTCCTTTAGTACTTGCCGAGGTGATGAGTCACCGGTTCTTTCCTCTAGCTGGGGATATTGGTTGAGTGGCGGATGAGTCGAAGTCTTTCGAGGGAGATGTCCGAGAGAACACCCTTCCGTTCGGTCACCTTACTTGATCCTGATGTTATCAATGTCGGGAATGGCAAATCAACAAGAAGATCTTCAATGGTCAAAGGGTCTTGTTTGACGCCATGATAGTAAACATCACCCATAATTCCAAGGGATAGCCTTGTCGAGGAATATGGAACCGGTCCGAGAAGTAATAATGAGAGGTGCCACCCAGTATGTGACATCGAGGAAATCCTTATGGTGTTAACATCAAGATAGGAAGTCGTCACCCCATCCGGTTACTTTGACATCTTCGATGAATCTTGTAGCCAGTAAGTAGTACTTCACCATGTAATCGTATTTCTGCCCCAAGGTATCCCATTGGTATACAGATGGCATTGTCACTTGCTTGTCAATTTCTTCAGACATTTATGCACGGGTGGTTTCACGGGTGGTTATCCATAGTATCTCACGGTGCATTGGAACTTCTCAACCAAGCACAACCATCGATGCAGACGGCACCAACGACAATTTTCCGGCATCCCGATTGACACCGCTTGCAGCAAATTCTTCTTAACTCATCGAGGAATGGTCAAGTCATCTATGTTGAAAACATAAGTATCGTACCAACAAAGATGGAACTCTTGTCATGGTTAGCATAGGAGCGTTGATCACATTCGGAGTCTCAACGGAGGGTCAAACTCAATTGCTTAGCTTCAATCATATCCCGAATCTTGTTCTTCAAAGCCCAACAATCATCAAGACTATGTCCGGCTATTGGAGTGGTAAGCACACTTAGCATTAGGATTATATCTCGAGAGGAAGTGTTGACATTCCGAGGAGGATCCTCAAGGTAATTAGCTCGCTTTCAACATGTGTTGCCATGACAACGGCATGTTGATCTTCAGAACTGCCTTCGTGGCGATTTTCGCGCGTCTCACCGAGGTTGTGTTGATGTAGGATGAGATCACGACCGCCCCACGATTGGCGGTCGCTTTTGGCACAACGCTTTCGACCATACACATCATTGGTTTCTTTCTTACCACCCAAAGATCTCTTCGGCATTTGATGACGACTCATTCCAATCTTTCCAATACGCGGCAGTAAGTATCGTGAATCCGGCAAGAGTTTCCAATCGATGATTAAAGAACGGGCCTGCCGTTGTTCTATAAACATATCAACCAACTCCCTATCGAGAAGGGTGGTACAACTCTCTCCATTTCGAGCATACCCTTGAACTTCTCATCACGACCCATGACATGCTTTGTAGTTGCATGCGGTGTCAATTCAAGATTGTACTCATACTGTCTCAGAAAGCAGCCAAGTCACCCAAGTACGGATACGGACATTCTCTAGTCGATAATACCATTCCAACCGAGTTCCGACAAACTCTTTGAAAATAATGCATCCACATTTCATCAAGGGGTTGATCTTTCGAACGAGGGACTTCAAATGCAACCGACAAGAAATGCCATCATACTTGGCAAAAGTAGGAACCTTGAATTTGGGAGGAATCACAACACTGTGAACAAGACTCGATCATCAAAATTCAAACCCGACATTTTATTTTCCACAAGATTCAAACGGTCTTCAAGTTGTTGTACTTGTCATCCTCATCGTAGTATCGCTATAGTCGAACGCTCTCTCTCTCTTCTCAGCTCACGCGATCTTCTTCATTTCTCTTGACACTTCACTTTGACATCTTCAAAGAGTTCAATCCGATGACCACTTTAGGACCACCTTTGTAGCTCCGCCCATGTTGAGTACAACCTTCTTTTTCTTGTTGATGAGCTTCTTGATCCTCTTGGCCTTGGACCAAGCGGTGAACATCCTAAATCGAGCATTGAACTCGAGATCTTTGACAGTTTGTTCAAGATCCATTTCTGCTAGAATACATAGCGAGAAAATGAGAAAACCAATCTCCAATGTACCTGTGATGCAATGTTATGCTATGCTATGCTATGTTTTCAAGGACCTTTAGGATTTAAATTTGTTAAACAAGCAATGAACAAACATTTATTAGCTCACTTTTTCTTTTTCTTTTAAGCATGTAAGATAATTCAAAATAATAAAAGAAAGACATAAATCCTAAAGCTTCAAGTCTCCCATGGGCGCTTCCTCTTGGTGCCGAGGTAGGCGTTGATGTTGCGCTCCTCGTGAAGTAGCTTGGTCAACTCTAGCACTTTCTTCTCACTTGCATAACACTGAGCTTCAAAGGTATCCCTTTCTTCTTAAGTGAATCCAGGATCTCTTCAAGTCTTCAAAATCAGGGCATGCATGTGATGGAGAACGTATAGGTACGCCACCTATAGCAACAGTTCCATAATTACCGTAAAACGGGCGTGAATGGCATCATGAGGTTTTGAGCTCGAGCTCGCACCCATTTGAGGTAAGGCTCCCAAGGAATGGAGTTTTGGTGCCCCAAAGTCTTGGTATCATCTTCTTACCATGCCCCAAGCGTGTATGAACCTTCGCTTAATTTTGGAGATCGTGGTTGTAGTCGAACACAATATCTTGGAGAAGCATATCATGAGGACCATCTCTTCGAGCAAAACCAAACTGACGTAGAGCTAGAGAAGGGTTGTAAGTAATACTTCCCCTTATACCAAGGAGTGGCACATTTGGGAATTCTCCACAACGCTCAATGAATGTGAAGTCCTTTGAGAGAAAATACTCCAACGGATATCCGAATGAGAGTGACATTAGTCTTTGAGACCACTTCAACCTTTGCTCGCTCTTCAAAACCGATGGACCGATGTAAGGTGATGCAATGTCTTCATACCTAGGAACCTGTGGAATGGCATTTGGTCGAGAATAGGTACCCAAGTAGCTTAGAGAACTCTTCTAGGGTAGGAACTAACTGATAATCTGGGAATGTAAAGCAATGATGTTTCGGATCGAAGAACTGGAATAAGACATGCATCATATCTTCTTCAAAACCGGAGATAACCAAGTCAAGCAAATAACCATGTCTTTTGATGAACTGAGCATGGTCGGGAATTTCTGAAACCAATTCTTTGAGTTGAGAAGGTATACCCATGAAGTTGATTCGGATAGTCTTTCTAGAAGCCATAACACCTACAAAACAGAGCAAAGATAAATCCCTAGGTCCTTGAAATAGTTAGAAATGATATGCAATGCAAATGTACACAAGCAATTCACACAATGAGCCTAGGTTTAAGGCTTGCAAGAGGTATAGGTGATTTGCCCACCAAAAGTTTTGAGTTGGTTCATCCTGTCCTATAATAGTAACTGGGTTCTAGGAATCTCACATCATTGATCTTTCTCGTAGGCGTTTATTTCAATACGACTACCAAGTGATCGACCAAAAATATCCCAAAAGTCTAATCTCAATGAGCGTAGCATCGAGTATCAACCAACCTCGGTCTACACCAAAGTCGGCCATCTCACTACCTTCTATTGGCCAAGATGGGTCAATTAAGGTTCTAAAAGTTTAGTTAGCGCTTAATGACACCACGCAGAAGCCAAATACTATCCTCAACTTGGAAATGAAGAGTATCAGGACACCCAAAGTGTCACGCTAACGTAGCCATCATGTTGACCGTTTTGATATACGTCTAACGGTCGCGATGATTTATTGCTACTTACCTAAAAGGAAACCCGGATCCGGGTGTAGGATCCCCCACAAATATAATACCCAAGCAACCTTTAAAAGTAAAGCAAGCAAGTCAAACAGAAAACAGTAAAGATGATCTTAAAATCCTTAAGGCATTCTCTCTTTAAGGGTGTATCCCCAGCAGAGTCGCCAGTTCTGTAATACGGTGAACTGACTTTATAGGTTTTGTATCGCAAATGTGCGGATAGCAAGAGTCGCCACCGACTTTTCTTTTATCCAATTAAGGGAAGGTGAAAAGAACAGGAAAAGAGCTTCGTTAGATTCGAGTAAGGGAGAAGGTTATGAAAAGGGAAGGTATTAGCACCCTTTCCATCCGTAGTTATCTACTGCTCTTAGTTGCTTTCTAGATCACTTTAAAATTTGTGCTTTCGTGTGTTTGAAAATATTTTGAAAAGGCATTTCGCTTTGACTTTGTAATGATTCATGTAGGAATGTATACAAAGTGTTCGAAATGTTTCGCTTTTGAAAAGTGTTTGAACTTTGACAAAAGTGTGGTGTGAAAAGTATTTTGATAGAGCAAGCAACTAAAAGTCTTATTACCTACTCGTAATTGGTCGTTTGTTATTTTACTTTCCTTTAGAATAGCGCTATCCATACCATTAGTTGGTAGGTAACCCTATTTGTTGGATGTAAGGACATTCGGGGACATCGATGGTCATAGAAAGCAACTTGTAGGAGGTATCCTAGCACATTCGGACTATCATCATTTTTCGTAGGCGACAATCGAGGGTCAAGATCATGTATTCGGAGGCGACATCGTGGGTCTATGATCTTTGTATCGAAGGGACTATGATGATTTGTTTGAAGGCAACGGTGCTAGAATACCTCTACGTTCGAGGGACATGACCATTTTTGAATTCAAAGGCAACGAGAGAATTACCCTAAAGGTATGTGTGAAAGAGTGTGTTGATTTATATTTTATCTTGAAAGTTAGTGGGCTATGTTCAATTTTATCTTTCCATACACGCCTGATTACTAGCAGTTTATAGGGTACGGAAATTAAAATGCGGAAATGTAAAGTGCGGAAAGATAAATCCTACGCTATTACATGGCTTTGGGGCAGATACATAATTGGAAGATGCGGAAAATAAAAGCCTAATTTAAAACTATTACATCCCATGATCGCATATTATTGGAAAAAGAAAACGATAAAGAAAAATCGTCTGAAACGAGATAACCTGCAAAAGGATGAGAAATCGGAAAATACGAGGAAATCGAATAAAAGGAAAAATGTTAGAAAAATGCAAATTTTTAAATGAGAAAAATATGGCATGCTGGAAATAACATAAATATGCTAAAATAATTTTTGGGATTTTTGGATGCAATTTAATAATTAAAACTAATTAAAAGTGAATTAAATGCTAAATTATGAATAAAATAAAATATGCATGCAAAATAATATTTTTAATTTTATAAATTAAATAAACATTTTATGAAAATAAATGCAAAAGGAAAAATATTTTGATGATTTTTGATGCATGAGAAAAATATTGAAAAGAATTAAAATTGTATGCAAAATATTAAAATAAAAGAAAATATGAAAAATAAGAGAATATGAGGTTTTGCAAACTTGTAAAATAAGTGTCTTGGCCAGGATCGAATCGAGACATCACTTCAAACTTTGAAAACCCACGCCTTGCTATCCGAACCAACGCCATCGTTTGGAGATTGAACGAGTGGATTACAATGATGTCGCTCCTCGATCGCTTCGCCTTCGCCAACCATCGCCTTCTTCGCTTTGAATTTTCAAAAGCTAGCGGTCTTTCTTCGACGCCACAGCCCCGCTAAAACGAAAATCAAGCACACACAATATAAATAAATTCTAAAGCCATGGTTCGATTCCTGCATCATTCGAATGCACCGTAACGGTTTCGAGGTCCAATTTTTCCTAATAAGCAAAGCCCTAAATCAAGCTCAGAACCCTAGTTATGGCATACTACGCTTCGTGCCATGGAAACACGATTGGCTTGCCTGATCGCTGCAAACTCATCACCGATCACAAAAACAACCACAAAACAAGTTAAAAATGCATGATAATTGAAATACGATTTTGAATTTTTCAAGAACAAACCGATTCGTGACTGCTCGATTCTTGATGGTTTCAAGCAATGTAAAGGTCTGGAATCACTCAAGGGATATCAAGGAATGTGTTTGAGTGCTCAAAATCAATTGAAAACGGCTGAAACTATGATCACCAATTGCTTGCTTGCCACAGATTTTTGAGCTTTAGGTTAGGGTTCTTGAGCCAATTTTTTCGTTCTTAATCATGTGCTATGCATTGTGTATTTATATTGGATGGAATTGGAGCTGATTTGAGGAAGAAATCATCATCAATCAATGCAAATCAAATTTGATTTTGTACAAAATCAAATTTTCAAATTTTGATTAATTTTCAATCCAATCTTGCCATATCAATCCAATTTTTGAAATTTGCTGGCTTTGTTGAGTTACTTGGATGCCAAGGAAGAGAGAAAAATCAATTTGCAATTAATTTTTGATTTTATACTTTATTTTTGAATTTAATTTGTATTTAAATGAATAAATTCCAAATTAAATAGAAAAATAAAATAAAAATTCGTGGCTTTGGGCCTTGATGTTCCAAATTGTATGAGGAACAAGTTTGGATGAAGAAAAAGTAGGCCCATTTGCAAAGTTTTTGATTTTTAGAAGTATTTCTCTTTGTGCACTTCTTCAAAATTTCCCAACTTGCACAAGGTGTATCTTGCTCAATTTTCCACATTTTTTAGAGTTCTTGGACTTTTTGGAAAGCTCTAAGAGTCCTCTAAACAACCTCTTTGGTTTCATCTCAATTGGAGTTACCATGCTCAATATATCCTCAAAACAAAAAGTTGACTTTTGTTGACTTTGAAAAGGACTCAGAATGTTTTGAGCCATACCTCTCAAATGAAGCATTTTTGGACATTCTTGTGAGACATGAAGTTGTAGAGAATTGAATTTCCTTCAAAACAAGAGGTGGTGGAAAATTTCGAGAAAGTATGAAGAAGTTATGATCACCAAAGTTCATTGACTTTTCACCTGAAACCCTAATTTAGAAAGTTTGACTTTTGAGCAAATCTTGAGTTTTCTTGATGAATCATGATCAACCCTTGATCAAATGATGAATGTAACTTCAAAATGAGGATGTTGACCAAAAATCAGGAAGTTTGACTGTATGTTGACCACAGTTGACTTTTTGACCAATACAACTGATTTTCAACCATCTAAGCAATTGTCTGAGGAAACTTGACTTGTGAGGCTTGAAACTTGGCATGGAGATTCTTTGAAGCATATGAGGAGGCCTGATGACCATTGGAGATGTTGGAAGTCCATCTTGATCTGAGAAATGCCAAACCCTAGTTTGGGTTGATTGTCTAGGAGAGAGTTTGTCTGATCAACCCTTGAGGAATCCTTGAGCATGGATGTATGGAATGTCTTGAGAAATTGGAGGGAAAATTTTGGGGTATGACACCCATACATCGCTTGTGGCTTAAAGCCCATCATCACAAACATCATCACATCACATTTTGCATTAAGCATTTCATCAAGTTAAATCATCGCAAAAACTCATCATTTATATTCATCGTATAGTTATCATAAAATTATCAATTCATATTCATCGCAAAGATCATCACCAAACAAAGCATCATATATCATCGCAATCCAACATCATTCATCAATTAAAACCCAACACCAAACAACTCAAACGTAAACATAATGGACTCCATGAGACACGACTATGTTATGCATGTGGTACCCATCGCTTTGTCCGTAATTAGGGACACTTGGCATAAAGCCGATCTTCGCCGCATAAAAGCCATCATCGCTGGCATAAAAGCCATCCTCGGCATAAAAGCCCTTCGCTTATGAAATGTATGTGACTCGACAATAACACAACACAACACAAAAACAACATCATCGCTCATTCAAATTGGCATAAAGCCCACATCGCCATAATTTATCCAAAACAAGATAAATATATCATCGCATCATAATTGCATTATGCAAACATCGCTAACAAATTCATCAAAAGTCATGCATTCACAAATCGGAAGCATTATCAACAACATCAATAAAATCATCACACCATCATGTACAAAGATATATATCATCGCATCGCATATTAACAAGTATTCATTAATTAATACGTCGTCGCAACCATTATGTTTTATCATCCCACCTCATTATCGATTTGCTCACTAAATTCTACATACGGAAAGATAGTCAAACACCTATCATCGTCGCAAAAGCCATCTCTAATAACCGGCCTTACTCCTAATCGTCAACATCGCAATCGGGTCGTCCATACGTGTCCTAAATCCACTAAACGAATTCCGATTCAATTAAACCGTAAGTAAGCCTATTTCGGGTCATCTCGCAAAACTCACAACTTCTAAAAGCTAACCTCACCACTAAGTTCTACACATCAAACTTAGCTAGCACGTCAATTTTCGTTGAATTCGGAGCAACTTGCTCCGTCGTCGAATTTACCGAAATCGGAAAATCGGAACGCAATCGGATTCCAAAGGAAACGCGAAAAATCAGAATTTTTAAGGTTATAGATGCATCAACACGGGCCCCCGTATGCATCAACACGGCCCGTGTTGAAAAGCCACCAGAACGTGCAAAAATTCCCAAGACAGAGAATCAACACGGGCACCCGTGTGCATCAACACGGCCCGTGTTGATTGGCCTGCACTAGCCAAAAATCTTAAACCAGTGGGAAACACGGCCGTGTTAATCAACACGGCCCATGTTGATGGACCTGCGTGAAAACTTCATCTTTTTCATTCCCAAACGAGATTCCTAACGGTTCGATTCGTTCTAATGATCATCCAAACCCATAATCCATACTCCTATTCCAACTCTTCTAATCTATTTCATTCAACAACCAACCAACCCTATAATCTCATTATCAATTTCACCCCCAAATCCAAAATATATCTAACAAAACCTAACAATATGAGATGGAGAATCAAACCCCTTACCTCAAGCTTGGATGATCCATGATGATTCTACAAAGCTCAACCCCAAGCTTCCTCTCTTGCTCTCTTCTTCTTCTTCTTCTTCTTCTTCTTCTTCTTCTTTCCAAAACCCTCTCTTCTTCTCTCTAAGACCAAGTTTGGTTTTATGTGAGGAAAAGATGGAAAGAAAAGGAAGGGAAATGGTTCTTATAAATACTAGCTTCCAAGTTTCCTTGTTTGGTTTTGGTATTTTGGATGGAAGGAAAATGAGGAGAAATGGTTTATTATGGTATTTCTACTAGTAAGCCAAAGGTGAAAACCCAATCCTCAACAATTGCTCCCCACACCCCTAACTTACTAATTATATCATTAATTCAATTAATTCAAATAATTTCAGGGAATTAAATATCGGATCCGAATAATATTTTACCGGACCGAACGGAACGTCGCCTAATATATTAATAGATATATTAATTAACACAATTATTCTCGTCGCGAAATAAACATCGATCGGTAACTCGAAAATATTTATATAATTTAATATTAATTAAAAATGGGCGTTACATAAGTTCCAACTATTATGTATTGGCTAAATTTTAATAAAACAAATGATAAGCAACAACAATGTATTTGTGCAGTAGGATTTCTAAGTTATAATCATATTTAGAATGCCTTAACATGCTGTGTTGAAATGTTACAACATCTGGAACAACATGTCTTATAAGATGTCGAGACATTTGACATCAAGACATCACGCTACTGAACTATAAAAGTTTGTTACAGTTCTGTTTTAATTGTGCAGAATATTTTGGGAATATTATGCACCTTTTATGGCGTGACTTTGAAGGCATATGTGAAGGTCCAAGAGCTAAGGAGAAAATCCAAAAAAGACCTTGATTACAACAAAAGTTATCTGCGCTTTATTTGTCCCAAGTTTGTTTTTCTGAAGTTTGTTACAACTTATGTTATTTTGAAGGCCCAAATCCAAGGTAATAATGAGTTATAAATAAGCAATTGTAACCTAGTTTTAGTAAGCTAGTCGGTTTTAGAAAGATGTAATCTCTAGGGTTAGCCATGTAAGGTGAACCACCTGGATTGTGGGATGGTCACCATGTTTGTTCCTCTAAACCTTTAGGGAAGAGGATGATTTAACTAGCTCAGAAGTTGTGAAGCAATGAGTGTAGTCTTATTCTTGGAAGAAGTTGTGAAGCAATTCCAAGTTGGTTTTCTGTCACGTGCATGACAAGTTTTGTTTTTGTGTTTGGAGTGAGGTATCTCCAAACTGTCTTTAATAGGAGCCAAGAAGTCGATGCAGTTGCTGGTGGATAGTAGTTGATGGACATCACTGAGGTGATTGGAAGTGAGCGAAGGATTCTCATATCTAGGTGTGGTATCTTAGGTAGAAGGGTCATAGGATAGTTTGTTTAAGTGAGGAGTGTAAACAGGGAGGTTTACCTCTGAATTAATACTACTGATAGTGAACTTTATTCCTGGCTTGGTATGCCCCGAGATGTAGGTTGGTTAGAACCGAACTGGGTTAACAATTCCTTGTGTTCTTTATGTTTATGCACTGTTTTATTCATGCATGCCTTGTATGTTTTATGATGTCAGATCAGATGTCACGACATCCTGACTCTAGCACCCTGACCAAAATATTTTCAACAGACAATTCAATGACAAACTCACTCAACGTATTTTTAAGATGTCATGAAATTAAACTTAAAATTCTTACCTATTTGTTTTGTAAGTGCAATCAAAAATCAACACCATCGGAAACATATTCAACAACTTCACAGAATCGACGTGTGTCCAGAAGATATCAACCACCATATCTGGATTATCCTTATTTCTAGACCAATACAAGTATTTCTCTTGGTGGACAAGATCCAATAACATTTGCATTTCTGTCATTGCACCCGTCTTGTTCATTCTGTATGTTGCTCTAGCTTTATATATCCGGTAATACTGTAAGATTTTATGGATCTTTGTCTTTCAAAGCGTAAGCTATGTACCTTGAGCCATGTTGTACTTCGTCATGTCATTCACAAACTTTCTTCCTCTTTAGACGGCCCAAAATGTCACGCCTACCAATTCCTTGTCTAATTTATGATTGTGCATCCCGCATCTTACCATCACCTTCCAACCATCACCACTAGGAATGATCTCACCGAATGGACATTTAACCTTCATAGAATAAGTGCCAAGGAGTCGCATCTTTATTTTTCTTTTTGTAATTACCTCCTCTGTCACAACCCATAATCAATTTATCCTTTTTCCCTCGCATACCATTAGCAGTGTCGGTTCGGATAGTAACAACAACAATACCATGAGTTTTTCCAATTGACCGTGCCCATTCAAGAACTTTCTCTCGTGATTCAAAAATCTGGCAATCACATAAACAAATAATTAGCTAAATTAGATCAATTTATAAAAAAATATGAAAATGTGTATAAAGTCAAGTATAGTGTACAGATCGTTGATGAAGTATCGCGAAGATCAAGATATGAATCCGTTGAAGTCAAGTTGTTTCAGACCACAAATATACAACACTTCCTCTTCCATACCGGAATTTCGATATTAACGAAATTTCCAAAGACATATCGTAAATTTAGAATTTTTATTGTTTATGTACTAGAAATTTTGAATGCCAAGACTGAAATAATGAAAGCAAAAATGCCGTATTTTTTGACAATTTCTGATATATCGTCTCGGGAATTTGTAAATATGCAGTATATTGGTACCGAAAATTTGTAAACAAAGAATTTCCGGTATTCGTCTAAAAACGGTATCGAAAATTTCAGAGACCTACTGAAAATTTCATTTTTAATTTCTTTTATAAACAATAATTTTTTTTAAAAAAATAAATTTTTTAAATAAATAAAATCTGAAGTATTTTCAAAATATACAAATATGGAGGGTGTCGGATTTAAATACGGGATGTCAGGGAAAATTCTCCAAAATTCCAATTATAGTTTGAACCACTTTATAGAAATACATTACTAATATAGAAATTAAAAATGATGTATTGATGGTACCTTTTTAATATAATTAATTCAATATCATTTTATTCCATTTACTATTCAATTTCTTAAAACCAAAAAGACCAAATCAACAAAAGTCCAAAGTGAAGTTTCAAAAGTTCAATTTCCTCCTTGTTGCCTTTCTTTGAAATTCTCCTTAACTGCTATGACTTTTTCTTAACGCGATTTTGCTCAACTTCCTCCAACCATCATCTTATATCATCCCCATTCCCTTCTCCCACCTCAACACAAGCACTCAATTTCATCAGGTATCATACTCCTCTTCCTTTTCTCTTCCTATTTCTTCCTCTGTTGTTTTTTTTTAATCTATCTATGTTTTCGTTTTTTTTATCTAAAGAATCGATTTTTCAGTTAAATTTTCATTTTTTTGACATGGGTTTGGGTTGTTTTTGTTGATCACTTGTTCTTTTTTCATCTAAATAATCGATTTTTCAGTTAAAGTTTCATTTTTTTTTATGTGGGTTTTGGTTGGTTTTGTTGACCACTTGATCCTTTTTCATCTAAATAATCGATTTTTTAGTTTAAGTTTCATTTTTTTGACATGGGTTTGGGTTGTTTTTGTTGATCACTTGTTCCTATTTCAACTAAACAATCGATTTTTCAGTTAAAGTTTCGTTTTTTTATGTGGGTTTTGGTTGTTTTTGTTGATCACTTGTTCCTTTTTCATCTAAATAATCGATTTTTCAGTTTAAGTTTCATTTTTTTTGACATGGTTTTGGTTGTTTTTGTTGATCACTTGTTCCTTATTCTACTATGATTCATAAATTTTCATTTTTTGTTGTTTTTATGAAACAGTAAACTTTCATCACCCCATGTTAATTTTTGTTGATTTAATCAATTTTGAGTTAGGTTTGTATGGATTATCATCTTCAAAATTTGATTTTGATGGAAATTGAATAATCGGGTTGTTTGATAAGATATTTAGTTTATTTATTAATTTTTGTTGTTGATTTTTCAGGATAAAGTTTATATAAAAGATCATTGTTTTTTCAAAAGTTTTCATAGAGAAATTGTTGTATAAAGACAAAGAATGTTTGGTTCAAAGAAAGATGCTACACCTAGTTCTAAGGATAACAGAAAGTATAAGCCTTCAAGTAAGGCTTCTTCTGAGTATAACCTAGTCCAGGGAGAAACTAATACGAATCCGTTTGATGACGGTGATGTTCATCATGGACGATCTTCGTCGTCTTCGTATGCTCCTTCGTATGGAAATCGGAACATGTATAAGAACGATTTCCGTGAATCTGGGGGGTTGGAGAGTCAGTCAGTGGAGGATTTGGAGAACTATGCTGTTTACAAGGCGGAAGAGACTACGAAATCGGTGGATAATTGTCGGAAGATAGCTGTGGAGATGCGAGAGGAGGCTTCCAAGACGTTGGTTATGCTGCATCATCAAGGGGAACAGATTACAAGGAGTCATGATATTGCTGCTGGAATTGACCATGATTTAAGTCGGGTATTGATCGTGTTATTCATAGTTAACCAATGCAAAATTACTTGGATAGGGATTTTCTGCAATGGCTAAATTCCTGAAGTCAACGGATCTCGGTCATTGGATGAAAATCAGACGGCTCGTATTTTGACTTTGTCAAATCGAGTTTAAAATACTACTAAATATATAAGCTTTCCGATCTTCGTCCAATGGTTGAGATCCAAGACTAATGAAATTGCACATTGGCCAGGATTTAAGTCGGGTATTGATAGTATCATAGGTCTCCTAGGAACCTTCCTCATGCTGTTTTTACATTGGTGAAAACAAAGTTACTTCTTGTTATGAGCCCCTTGGAAATTACTTTGTTTTAACTTTCTTATTGGTGTTTATAGGGAGAAAAGCTTTTGGGAAGTCTTGGTGGCATGTTCTCGAAAACATGGAAACCGAAGAAGACCGGCACAATAAAAGGGCCAACCATATTTTCCGGTTAGTATTTTCTCTTTACATTCTCACATTTTCAAGTTTGGTTAATATTGGAATGTATGATTTAGTAATATACAATATGCTTCTTGATATACAGATGATCCCGTCCGAAGAAGCGCCAACCACACAGAACAACGAGAGAAGTTAGGATTGAACTCTGCCCCTAAAGGACAGTCAAACCCAAGGAGAGCCATTTCAGAGCCAACTAATGCATTTGAAAGAGTTGAGGTTTGTAATAACTTAGTGAATATTTCAATGTTGTTTACAGTCATTTGAAATGATCTCTGAATAGGTGGTTTTCATCAATGTCCTGAAACAAAACAGGTTGAGAAAGGGAAGCAAGATGATGCACTATCTGATATAAGTGATTTGTTGGGAGAACTTAAAGGCATGGCCATTAACATGGGAACTGAAATTGACAAGTAAGTAAATTGGATTCTATGGTTTGTTTTCTCAGTGTAACCAATTGAAGTCACTAGTTGTATAATTATGCAGAACCATTTCACTTTTTTTGGCATGTTATAAATTTAAGTGATTTTGGTAATGTTGCAGGCAAACCAAAGCCATAGATGGATTTGAAAAAGATACTGAGAAGTTGAATGACCGCATGAATGGCGCCAATCGACGCACCCGCCATTTACTTGGAAAATAGGGATGAATATAATCATTTCATCAAACTTTTGCTACTTTCCATTGTTTGACCGGAGATTCCAATTTTATAAGAAAGTTTCAATTAATGTATAATCCACTTGTGAAAGTTACTTCTCTTAAAATTTATTGTATATTGACATTGATTTGGGATTATCCATGATTGTTATCAATATCATGATTCTTGTGGTGAGTAGCTAGCTGAACTGGTTTGAGAAATGTGGTTGGCCTAACTCGTCCATGCAAAATCGATGACTTGAAGGGTGCTGATTGCCCCAACTTATAACCATAACCTCACGGGGACATAAATGGTGGATGGTCTAGTAAGCATAATCCATCATAACAAGCTATCCACAAAAGGCGGCCTACATGATTTTAAATCAGACTCTTAATACCATTTTAAGAAATAGTTTGACTTAACTCAATCTTACAAAATAACCAGTTTGTAGAGTGAAAATTGCCTACATTTTTATGACTCAATAGCAGAAACTTGATGGCAGTTGATCCACTAAGTTTAATTAAATATCAACTAAGTTTAATTAAATCCTACTAAATTGGCTTATAAGATGATGATTACGTCACTTATAAACATAAGACTCTTAAAAGAGTGTATAGAATTAAAAGGGTTGAGATGTAAACCCAATGAAAAAACCAACACAACTTTTGTGCTGAGAACCATAAGTTTAAAGCAACAAATATATTCACAAGTTGATACATCTTGATGTTTCTTCAAATTTAAAACTATTGCAAATGCTATAACTTGCCCACTACTTACAATTACCAAGAGCTTGCAATTCCATAGGTATAATGTTTATACACTATATAGAAACCTTAGTCTATATAGTTTTCAGTGTCTAGCACAAGCTGGAGCATCAAAATTAGGATACACAACAAATGCAATTGACAAAGGAACTATATATATAGGAGACCTCACATTGTTGTGAACTGGATCCATTGTTGGAATATCTCCTCCATTTGTTAACTTGAGTGGAATTCCATTAAGCACCATGGTTTGGCTTCTGAGGTTCTCATCTTCTGGAGTTAAGTGATACTCTTCTCGGAACGTGACCTCCGAACCTTTTGTTCCGATCCACGAGAACGCTTTCTTGAGATTGTCAAAGAATGAGTTTCGTTCTTTTTGGACGTTGTTGCTCACTTCGCCTCTTTTAACTCGCATAGGGTTTTTCACGTTGAGTATGAAGTGTGTTTGATTACTTAAGTTGATCAACAGTAATGTTACGCCAGGCTGTTGAATGAAACTGATAAGAATTCGACAGAAGATGAAGTAATAGCGATATCATTTACTATATTAACAAACTTACCCTATCTTTTGAACAATGAACATAAGTACGTAAAAATGGCGAAGAAATATCGCTGGAAACTGCAAGAACCTTCTTTCCCATCAACCGTTGCCACAAAAGCGCACTGTTTGCAAAACCAGAAATATCCGATTAGATATCTTTAACAATGATATACATTATCCGTATAAATCATCGAGTTACGTTCGATGGAATAAAAGTATATCCAATAATCGATTAGTCTCTGATGTTTCGTCTAATATTTAATTTTATACTTGCCTATAGTAGTCAGGATTCGGAGTGAGAGTGGAGGTATTGAGAAGACCATAGTTCCCTCCGATTAATGTCTGCCTACAATAAACTTTGGTATTGTAGGTGGACGCGATTCCGAGTTGATCTAAGTACCTACAAATCATTCAAATATTCAGTTAACCACATCACAAGTGCGCCTAAAACTTAGAAAGACGAAAAGAAAAATGATGGAAGGAAGCAATGTTACCAAAAGCTATCCAGAAATGTGTTGGAAACATCATGACCACCGCTGTTGTAAGCCCCACCAGCTTCTCCTACCCATGCAGAAGTCCACGGACCGTGTGTTTGAATGGTTTCTGAAAGATTGCCGAAAATCGTCTCCACCCTGCTCAACCGATCGGGATCCAAAATCTTCCCTTCGAGATGTCCGTCACTACCTGAAAAAGAAAAACCGGTCAGTATTACGTTGCTACTCCACAACTTTTCTATAAAGGAAGGATAAGCAAACCTGGTCCCAAATTATATATATGATGAGTCAGAACATTGATTATGCCAGAGCCAGAAACCTGAAGAAGCTTATTATACCATTCTTTTTCGTAAAAGCCTCCAGGTGCTACAACCGAGGGTTTGAATCTAGAATTATCGATAAATCATCGAGAACCGCTTAAGCTTGATCAAGTCTCTCCCATACTGTGTAACGCCAACACGCACCAATGCCTTTACCGCTCAACTCATTACCTGCAACAGCATATGCAATAATAAGGTCAAATTAAACATTAACATTTAACGAATGTGAAGGCACTACGCCGAGATGCGAGAGGAATTAGAATGAAGCGCGGTTTTCTTCCATCTGTGAATGACAATTGATAACACTAGCTAGCTTTAACCGCCAAAGATCAGTATATTACCAAGTTCCCATGCGTCGATTTTGTATCCCTTTGAAACAGTGTACTTTATAAAATCATAAGCATTTGTAGCATCCCAAGCTCCTTCCCAAACTTTAGGAACAACCTGGTGCTTTCCATGGAGCGCGTTCAAGCCAAATGTCACAATGGCCCTGCAAGTGTCAAACTTTGATAAAGTTAAACCTACCACACGTATTCATCGTTCTGCAAGACACTGACATTCAAGTTCTTTGCCCGGTGTTTACATTAAAAGTATGTTTAAGGTTGGTTTCATCGTGATAGCTCAGATATGTGAAAAGATTCTCACCCGGTCTGATTGAAAAAATGATTCAGCTCATCCCATCTTTTCATGTGTAAACATCCCTTTGAAAAGTCGAACAATGCACCTTTCAACTTTTGAAATGGATGACAAGGAGAGTTCGAGTTTCCTACGTCATACACCACCTGGTCTTGCAAAGAACCTCCGAGTCTTATCCTCAATGGCTTGAGGGCTATCAGAAAGCCATAGAAAAATAATAACATTATATGATTAATACATTTTAATTATAACCACTGTCGTCGATCACAAATTGTCACAACTCATAAATATCAGTTTGTTCAAATTCCGATACACAACAGTGCTATAGCTCCAATCGCGAATATATATTTTTTGAAATTGGGCTATAGCATCGTTGTATTGGCTAATTTACAATGTCATGAGACTAATTGATTCAAGCATACACACCTTGAATTGCCTTGGCAAGGAAAGGACGAGATACGTCCTGAAAACCAATCCACGTTGAATTAAGCGACAACTATAAACAAATTCTCGAGAGTGCTCATTTCAATTTCTACACGGATAAAACACTGAAATACTCACCAAATTTACAACGGATGAATATCCCCAAGAGCAATGGTCGTAGTCACACTTATCATGAGGCCACCAATCAATAGTTGCACAAATAAAGTTATCTCCTGTTTCGGCTTTTGCTTGACCTCCATTTACTAGTAGCGAACCGTGTTCAATATCTCGACTTAAAGCAACTTGAATAGAAGCTAGAAAGAGAAACAATGCAAGGTGGTGGAATCCCAATCCCATGATGACCGAATCAATTGTAGAAGCAACCAAAGCCAACACAACTAATCCAAATTAACTGCAATAACAGATAAAAGCTAAATTACAGACAGATCTTATGAAACTATAGAACTGTCATTTTCTTTAAGATGCATGAGTTTGATATGCACAAGCATCACAGAAGAGCCAAAGATCTCAGAAAAAAAAAGAAGATTAGAATGAATATTAAGATTGCTTGATTTTCTTGAAATAAAAGTGACATTACTCGCTAGTCACGAAAGAAGAATGAATATTATAATCTTCCAAATCTATAATGTCATTTTATAGGCAGAACTGTCTTTGCAGGCGTGCAAGCAGGATAATGCACAAGACCCAAAGTTTTGCATGGTAAAATCATACTTAAATAGAGCTCAAAATATTTGTCACAATTAAACTATAGTTAAATAGGGGCTATATTAATTTTTTCATGGTTGAACCATAGATAACCTATAGAGGGCTTCAAAAACTTAAGACAACCGTGTTTATAGATCATCATCATGACATAGTATTTCGGGTCATAAACTCTAAAAATGTCTATCCTAATTCCTACACATGACCTAAAAAAACTTACGACGACTGTGTTTATAGGTCATCATCATGACATAGTAATTCAGGTCATAAATTCTAAGAAGCGAGTATAGTAATTCCTTCACTGGACCTTAAAAAACTTAAGACGGCCGAATTTATAGGTCATCACCATGACAGTAATTCGTATTATAAACTCAATAAAATACGAGTATCCTAAATCCTACACAGGGCCTAAAAAAACTTTAGACGGCGTGTTTATAGGTCATCACCATGACATAGTAATTCAGATCATAAACTCAATTAAAAAATGAGTATCCTAATTCCTACACAGCTTCACTCTACCAAAAGTCAACAACAAAATCAAGGGTTACTACTTTCACTATCTCTCAATATTTTAAGAATCATGATAACAAACTTCAAAGTAAGAATTTCAAACATGCTTATTAGTATTAAATAAATCCAAATCAGACAGATATAATATGAACACAAAACTTGTAAAACACTAATCAATCATCATCACCATCTTAATAATAATATTATAAATCTTTAAGAAACAGAAACAACAACATATATAAGCAAAACATAGAATAATAATAAGTTGAATTCAAAATAAGTCAAAAAAGCATAATCATTATTTATTATAGAAAAAGGAACATCCAAACATACATATATAAAAAAAGAGAAAATCAGATCTGAACAAGACATGTAAGAATTGAGGCAAACATCATGACAACCCAGAAGAGTAAAATGAAAGAATAAGAAAAAGGGTGAAAGAAAGGAACAAACTTTGAATGAATGGAAGGGAGAGAGACAGGAGGATGAAAAGGGGTTGGTTGTTGTTGGGTTGCTTGATTGGCATTGATGAGAATCTAATCTATGATGAGTGAATAATAATGAATGATGGTGGTTTAAGTGAGAGTTAAACTATGTATAGTTTGGTGATGGAAATTGGAAAGTGAAAAGGAAAGAGATTTTTCTTTTTGGGTTTGTTTGTTTGTCTATTCATATTACTACTTTTCAGTGTGTTTTTGTGACTGTTTGTATCTCTGACTTTGTTGAGGTTTGTGTCTTAAAGTGACAGTAAATAATCAATGCCGAAATCTTAGGAATAAGGTTGTTTTGCTGTTTTCATTAGTTTCAAAAATAAATATTATTTAATAAATAAATAAAAATATTTTAGAATAATTTTATTCTTATTTCTTAATATAGCATTAAGCCATACATAAACCATTATAGAATGCAATGAAACATCATAGTTCAAATGATAGGAAGAAGCATAAAAATGATGTTACTTAAATAAACTTGTGAAATTATCATTGTTATTACCTGGATCCTATGTAATATTCATATGTGTTTTTCAATGTGAAACTTTTGGAAATAAGAAATACAAGAGATTAAAGATAGTGCACCAATATTAAAATCCGTCCAATAAAAATATTTATTAATATATTATTTAGCTAAATCATATTATTAATTTAAAAATTATAGTATAATTTGATAGAATAGAGGAGGATGAGTAGTTGATAATATAAAATTAATTTATATTATTATTATATTTTTTTAATATTATATTAAACTTTTTGTTTTAAAATAATTATCGCATTTGATAAAATTATTTATCACAAAATAATTGTCGATTTTAGTTTTCAATATAATTTTAATTTTAATTTTCTATATTTATCTTCTAACTAATACTACAACTTATCATTTTTTTTCACTCAACATTTATAATAAAATATTTTTCTCTTTTTTATTTATCATATTTTTTTTAATATGTGCGAAATGATCGAATATACAATTATTTTAGGATGGACGAAATATATTATATTAAAATATATCTTAAATTAATATTTTAATCAAATAATAAGAGAATAATTATAATTTAAATAAAATTAAAATGACAAATGAACATGTCCACTCAATTAACGTGTATTATGTAAAGTCAATAAAAATAAAATATGATAGACATAATTGAAAATATAATCTAAAATTTTAATATATCTTAAAATATGCGAGATAGATTCACGCATTACGATCTTAAACTTAAAATTAAGATGATAACTTATATTAATATTTGTGTTAATAAAAATCTGAAAAAATATATATAATAAGATTAAAAGATGTGAACCTAAATTTTAAGATGTTAACCTAAAACTTTTATCTGCTAAAAAATTGGTCTAATAATCCATTTTACCATTCTATAAAATTGGTTGAATTTTCAGCAGCCTAATCCCTATCATATCATGTGTTGTCGGTGGTTGTATAGGTAGGGTTTGTTTAGCTCCCCTAACTTAAGTTTTTCATTTATGAATGAACTAATCATGAAGTATCCAAACAATCTATATCCATAAATCTTTTATTACTTTCACCTTTTTCTCTCCTTATAGAATTAAACTCACATACCTCAAATAGTAAGTCGATTCAATATGGAACACTTTACCTTGATGGAGAGGCAAGCCTTGTCTTTATCTTGGTTGCTTTTTCTTGTTCAACAATGTGTTCATTAAGTTGGTTGTTGAAACATGTTTGTCATAGTCAAATTTGACCCTTCAAAAATAATTTTACCTACACTGATAATAATTTGAGATTCTCAAGTAAATTTTTAGAGAATACCATACGTAATTATCAAGTATACTAAACTCTAACCTTCTAATCTCTAGGTTGAAATCACAATTGCTCTTTTTCTTTTTTTACAAAAATGTTGCATATGTTAAATCACAATCCCTCATATTGCATTAGATCAAATTTTAAACAAAAATTCAGTCACGGTAGAGAGAATAAGTGATTTGAAAAAAACACAAATAACAAAATTACCATTTTTGTTTTTCAAGGCAAAATATCATTTTTAACGATATTTTTATATTTATTTTACAAATAAAAATAAGAAAAGAATGATAGAGTTATGAATTGAAATATCTGTGATTTTAAAATATTGAGTTATAAAGATTTAAGGGGTTTGAGCGGTGATTGTATTTGATGTAGAAGAGATATTTTGCTGTGAAGTTTATGGATCATAAGTCTAAATGTTTGATTCTTGAAGGGATTTCCTTCAAATCTATTTTCTTTCTATCTATTTCTCTCTTGGATAGGGTGATGTTGGAAGAATCCTTTTCGGAGATAGAGATCAAGGAGGTTGTTTGGGGTGTGAGGGATCGAAGAGTTCTGGACCGGATGAATATAACTTTTCCTTTATTACAAAATGTTGACATTTCTTAAAAGCGGTTTTCCTTCGGTTCTTTAATGATTTTCATGATTCTAATATTCTCTCGAAGGCTATCACCTCAACTTTCTTGACCTTGATTCCTCGAAGTCTAATCCATGAGATCTCGATGAGTATAGACCTATTTGTTTGGTGGATTGTCTATACAAAGCTCTATCTAAACTTTTGGCACCGGTTGAAAAATGTGTTGGATTCAATTAGTTTCAATTCTCAAGCCCTTTTGTTCCGTGAAGGTATCTTTTAGATGGTGTTCTAGTCGCAAATGAGGTAGTAGATTATGCGGCTAAGACCAAGAAGGGTGTTTTCTTTTAAAAGTTGATTTTGAAAAGGCATACGGTAAAGTTAGTTGGCATTTTCTCCGATATGTTTAAGAGGATGGGTTTCGAGATGTTTGGGTGAAGTAGATGGTGACTATGGTTTTCTAGTTGGATGTCGCTTGTAAATGAGAGTCCAACTAAAGATTTTGAGGTTCATAGAGGTTTGAGGCAAGGTGACACGTTATCCCCATTTTTATTTGTTATCATTGTCGAAGGTTTGTCAAGGTGTTCAATTAGAAGTATTTTCTGCTTTTTCAGTTGATGGTATGTGTTTGTAACACGGTGGGAGAACCGACTTGTTTGTTTTGCGCTTGATCGCAAATGTCATGGATAGCAAGAGTCTCCACCGACTTTTCTTTTATCCAATAAAGGGAAGGTGAAAAGAACAGAAAAACCTCGTTAGATTCTCGAGTAAGGGAGGCTTATGGAAAGGAAGGTATTAACACCTTTTCTATCCGTAGTTATCTATGGGCTCTTAGTTGCTTAGCTCACTTTGAAAAATTTTCTTTCCGGTTTGTGTAGTTTGAAAATATTTTGAAAAGACATTTCGCTTTGACTTCGTTATGATTCTCGTTGGAATGTATACGAAGTGTTTGGAAATGTTTGTTTGAAATATGTTTAACTTTGTAATGATTCTCGCAGGAATGTATACAAAGTGTTTGAAAAGTTTTGAAAAGTGTGAGGTGTGAAAATATTTGATTGAGCAAGCAACAAATTCTTATTACCTACTCGTAATGGTCATTTCCATGTTATTTTCCTTCTCCTTTAGAATAAGTCTATCCATACCATTATTTGGTAGGTAACTTTATTCGTGGATGTGAAGGACAATCAGGGTCATCATTTGGTCATAGAAGGCAACATGTGGGAATACCTTAGCAATTCGTAGGGTCGATCATCACTTTTCGTAGGCAACAATCGAGGTACGAGATCATATATTCATAGGCAACATCGAGGATCATCGAGGGACTATGATCTTTGTATCAAGAAACTATGATGATGTTATTCGTAGGCCTTTGCTAATGGTATCCCTATGTTCGAGGGACATGACCATTGTTTATTCGTAAAGGCAACAAGAGAGGATACCCTAAAGTGTGCAAGAAGAGTGTGTTGTATTCAGATATGTTAATCTTGAGATTAGAAGTGATCTAGGTTGATTTTAGTATTAGCATGCAAACCCTAATTACTAGCGTTAGATATATGTACATAAATTAAAGGTGCGGAAAGTAAAAGTGAGGAAATGTAAATCCTACGCTATTACACTTTAAGCGATACATAATAGGAGGTGCGAAAGTAAAAGCGAAATGTAAATCTACGCTATTACATGATAAACTTTGCGACCTATACATCTTTTCTAGAATTGTAAAAGCGAAAATAAAAGAAATAATCAGGATCATAAGAAATATGTTAGTGAAAATGTTTTGGAAATTAGTAGAAAAATGATTTTAAGGTTAGCAAACCTAATTATATGAAGAAAATATTTTTTAGAAATTTTCTGGATTAATTTTAATGTGGAAAAAGTAATTAAAAGCTAATTTATGATTAATTAACAATTAATTAAAATATAAGTGAAAAAAATAAATTTTTTAATGTCAAAAATTAAATAAGTATTTTTCTGACCTAAATGCAAAAAGAAAATATTTTTTGTGATTTTTGTAGTGTTTTAAAAAAATGTTTGAAAAAAAGATTAAATAAAATAGAAAAAATAAGAAAATAAGAAAAAGTGAGAAAAGGAAAAGGGTTCAGCAGGGATCGAACCCAGGGCCCCTTGGATTTACCAGACGCGCGCTTACCAAATGAGCCAGGCTGCTTAGTTATCATCAATACACAACGATCTTAGAAGATGACATATATTTAGATAATGATCTTCTGTAAGCCTTGTTAGAACATCTTATCAGAACATTTTGTTGGTGCTTTCTATCGAAGTCATATTGCTTGCTTCTATCGGTTACTTCTATCAAAAGTTACTTATATCATAAGTTTGCACATGGTGCTTCTATCGAGGTTTGCATGCTTCTATCGGTAGCGCTTGCATGCTTCTATCGAAGTTTTGCTTACAACGTGTGTGTTCCGTGGTTATTCCTTATAACTTCTAAGTTCATCTTCTACTCAACACGTGTCGCATTTCATTTTAGCACTCGAGTCGTAACATTTGTGAAACTAAACATAAACATGTCGAGTATCATATTCATCAAAGGATTATAACAAAACACGCGTGGACCCCAGAGTTTGAATAGACCAATCGAAAGCGCCACGCCTAGGTCATCGGGTCAAACGCTCAAACCACCGTGTGGTGGTCAACTTCGCCTTCTCCGCGAGTTTAGATTCCAAACCTGAAAAATAAAGAAAATCTATGCAAGAGATTAAGCCTACCCCCATAAATCAACCCCTACAAGTTCAGTGGTGGTGTCAGTTTGATCTGAAACGGCCTAGAACTATGGTTTCGAAGCTTCTCAGTTTTGAAGCCCTAACAATGGCAGATGGCTATTTGGCCATCAAACTCATCAACGATTGCCTAGATCTGTTCCTTATCATCAAGGGATCATGATAATGGGGTTAGAACAAATTAAAACATGTTGTAATTTGAAATACGATAAACATAAAAAATAATGAAAGTATGAGTTATGTACAATGAGTTTCAGCGTGTTGTGGCTATGGATGATGATCCATACTTACCTAAGCTTACCTCAGGAGCACGAATTAGTGCTTGGAATCGCTTGAGGATGGCTGGAACTTGTGATACGAATTTGCAAGTTTCTTGAAATTTTTTGTGAGTTTAGGGTTTGATCTTGGAGGCAAGGATTCTTGTCCTTTGCTTTGAATGCAAAGGTATATATAGGAGAGCGATTAGGTCAAGAATAATGGGAGAATATATTGCCTTGAATGCAAAGAATATCTCATTTGAAATTTCATCAAAATCTTTCCAAAAGTGATTCAATCCCTCCTTAATGCATGGTGCACGAAATTTCCAACTAGCATGGGTTATCTTGGACCTCAAGACAAGTAGAAATCAGGCCCAACTCATCTTAACTTACCTTTGTATTTTATTTAATTAAAATTGAATTTAAATCATTAAATTCAAAAATAAATCAAATAAATACAGGATGGGCGGCACTTGAGTTTTCAGCCATGGATAATGTCAAGATTAAGTTTGGATCATAAAATCTTAGGCCCATTTGAAAGAAATTTGATTTTGCTAGGTATTTTCCATCATGCACCTCTTCAAAAATGTCAAACTTGCACAACTTGTATCTTGCTCAATTCTCAACATTCTTATGTCATTGAAGTTTCCATGTTCATGTGCACTTTGCAAAAATATGACTTTTGTTGACTTTAGAAGGACCTCTAATGTTTTGATCCATAACTCTCAAATGATTCATTTTTGGCCAAAGCTTGTGAGACATTAAGTCATAGAGAATTGAATTCTATTCAAAATGAGCTTTGAGGGAAAAATTTCTGATAAAGTATGTGAAAGTTATGACTGGTCAAAGTTCTGTTGACTTTTGTCCAAAAACCCTAATTTGGAAACTTTGACTTTTAAGAAAATCTTGACTTTTCTTGATGATTCATGATCATCCCATGATCATATGATGAATGTGACTTCAAAATATTGGTGTTAACCAAAAATGATGAAGTTTGACTGTATGTTGACCACAGTTGACTTTTTGTCCAATACAATTAATTTTCAACCATTTGAGCAATTGACTGAGAAAACTTGAGCTGTAAGGCTTGAAACTTGACATAGTGATCCCTTGATCTTGTCTTGAGAGAAGCAAATCCTAGTAGTGGATTGATTGCTTAAGAGAGGGTTCATCTGGTCAACCCTTGAAAATTCTCGAGTATGGAGATGTGGATTATTTTGAGAAATAAGAGGGTAAATTTGGGGTATAATACCCCTGTTCAATCTTCTTGTACTTGAAGGGTTAGATTGGTATGCTTGACTTTCATGACCTGAAGGTAGAAGATGATTGAACACTCGAGTACACCAGAAAATTTGCACTCGCTGGTATATGAAATGAGATCGCACTGACGATGCATTGGAATGGGCTAGATGCCATTGGAGAAGTTGATGCGGAGAGTGAGTCGACGTTAGACTTGACGCTTGTCTTTGAATGAGAATTAATGGTATGTACTGATTTTTAACCAGATATGTCACATTCTATAGGTGGAGAGATGACCATATGTGATCGGAGATGGGCTTAAAGATGCCATCTAGAGTAGTTGATGATAAGAGAGAGTTAGAATGAGCCTTTGTCTTGGTTGTATCTAGAATGAGTATTCATTAGGTCAGATAGCTTTCCGCCTTGTTTCAGGTATTAATCTGTGTTCTACTGTCTGGTGATAACTTTTTTGGTCGTTCAGATAGTTTTCCCGTCTTGTTTCGGGTATTAATCTTCGACCTTCTGTCTGGAAAGTAACTTTCACCTACGAGGGAAAAATTCAACTTGAAAGGATATGATTAGTTCTATGCAGATTATGAAGCATGCGGGTATATGATAATGCACATGTTATGACTTTTTTATGAATAATGTATGAATGTAAATGTTGTGATATTCCAAAACATATCCATCTTGAAGAAGATAGGAATGTCCCTGGGATCTTTGATTGCTGCTTGAGGATGTAGTGGTTGGCGATTCGGTTGAGGAATAATAGGAATGTGAGTTCCTCCGATGCACTATCTGACCAAGTTTCAAGTTTGGATATCAATGCTGTTGAGGGATGACAATCTTGAAAGGTACTCAGCTGGGGATGAATATCCTATGTATAAACCTTGTTGGGGGATGATGTGATACTGAATAACCTATTATTGCTTGGAGACCGATAATAAGTTGATTGATGATTTACCGCCGGACTAATGTAACAAAGTTGACGCTCATCGCGGACCGACGGACAATGTAGATGATCAACGGTGGACTAATGTGATAACTTGAGAATGAATATAAGGTTGATAGGATCACTGATCGGGGATTAATGTGATGATATTGCTAGGATCACCGCCGGACCGATGTGATGATGTAAATGGTCACCGCCGGACCGATGATGATGTAGATAAGATCATTGCTCGAGACCGATGTGATGATGTAGATAGAATCACCGCGGACTAACGCGATAACGCTGATAGTATCAACGCCGGGACTAACGTGATGATGTAGAATGATCACTACTGTGGACCGACGTGATGATGTAGATATGATCATCGCCGGACCGACGTGATGATGTTGATAGGATCACTTCAAGGACCGATATGATGACATTGATGATCACCGCCGGGACTAATGTGATTATGTAGATAGGATCACCGCCCGACCGATGTGATGATGTTGATGATCACCGCCGGGACTAATGTGATGATGTAGATAGGATCACCTTGATCGATGCGATGATGTTAATGATCACCGCCGGGACCAATATGATGATGTAGATAGGATCACCGCCGGGATCGACGTGGTGATGTTGATAGGATCACCGCCGTGGACCGACGTGATGATGTGAAAGTTTCTGCTACCGCCGGGACTAATGTAACAAGAAGAAATGTAGATGTTGTAAGGAGATGATAAAGTAGTAATTTTGTTGGAGAGATCCGTTCGCTGAGAGTGATGGCTCGGGATTGTAGGATTCGTGGGGATAAAATGACTTTGTGGGGATATATCGAGACCGATGTGATGATGTAGATAGAATCACCGCCGGACTAACGCGATAACGCTGATAGTATCACCGGGACTAACGTGATGATGTAGAATGATCACTACCGTGGACCGACGTGATGATGTAGATATGATCACCGCCGGGACCGACGTGATGATGTTGATAGGATCACTCAAGGACCGACATGATGACATTGATGATCACCGCCGGACTAATGTGATTATGTAGATAGGATCACCGCTGGACCGATGTGATGATGTTGATGATCACCGCTCGGACTAATGTGATGATGTAGATAGGATCACCGCCCGATCGATGCGATGATGTTAATGATCAACGCTCGGGACTAATATGATGATGTAGATAGGATCACCGCTCGGGATTGACGTGGTGATGTTGATAGATCACCGCCGGACCGACGTGATGATGTGAAAGTTGTCTTGCTACCGCCGAGGACTAATGTAACAAGAAGAAATGTAGATGTTGTAAGGAGATGATAAAGTAGTAATTTTGTTGAGAGATCCGCTTCGCTGAGAGTGATGGCTCGTGGGGATTGTAGGATTCCTGGGGATAAAATGACTTTGTGGGGATATATTGGTGACTTTAGTTGTCATCTCAATTTCGAGTCCGTAGTAATTATCGCTTCGTTTTGTCAGATGTTTACGAACACATTTTTATTGTCAGATGCATATAATCATTCAAAGCAATCATTGGACTTTATGCAAAAAGATAAATGTAAAAATTTGAACTGGAAAAGAGAAATTGTATTGATTTTGAAAGGTGAGCCTATAGATAGGCAATTCGTGTACAAAGAGACAAAAATCCTAGTAAGAGGAAATTGTTGGAAACATTTGAAAAATAGTAAAAGCTATGTGGAAACAATCTCGTCGAATTTCAACCATGCTATTTCTCATATATTTTCGACTATCTCATCTCCTTGCTTCCAAAAGTAAGTGATTGAACTGATATGCGCCATTTGAACTTGATAGTAGTGATGTAGTATGTAAGTAGATGATCTGAACGAGACATAGTCGTACGCTTTAATCCCTAACTTTTGCCTAGACCGTCCTTTCGGGTTTTCAGTCGACCGGGATACCCTTTTTTGCCCAAGCCACTTTTGCAGGTTTTCGACTTGCCAGGTGTACATTTTTTGTATATATGTTCTTAATTTTTGCTCGAACCTTTTTGGTTCGTCAGGACGCCCTTATTTTTGCCTAGGCCAGTCGAACTAGCGGGTCTCATTTATGCGTAGTATTTTGGACTACGTTTGCGTTACAAGATGCAGAAGTCTTCTCCGTCCATAGAGCTCAGATCATGGTCTCCGAAAACACTCTTGACTACAAATTGTCCTCATAGGTGGGAGTCCATTTCCCAGGATCACCTTGTGGTAGGATGATGCACTTGACTACTAGATCACCAACTTGGTACACTTGCTTGACTTTCTTGTTGAAGGCTTTGATCATTCGTTTATAATATATTCGTCCATGGCGTATGGTCGCCATCCGCTTCTCATCGATCAAGTTGATCCGTCAAGTCGAGTCTTGGACCCATTCGCCTTTGTCTAACTCTCGCCCTGAATACTCCGAGTGAGAGTATCTTAACCTCGATAGGTAGAACCGCCCATACCATATACGAGAGAAAGGGTTGTCCCTGTAGATGTTCGTACTGAAGTGCGATAACCGTAGAGAAAAAATGACAACATCTCATGCCAATCCTTATATGTCACTGTCATCTTTTGTATAATTGATTCTTTGATTGGTTCAGACACACAAATATCTATATAATCAAATATTACATTTTAATTGATTACTTAATACAAACATATAAAAATATCTGTCTATTAAAAGAGCCATAAATTCAATAAATATAAAGATTATATGTATAAAATAAAATTAAACGTTACTGTTGATTGCTTAATACAATCATAAAAAGTATCTGTCATATTAAAAAAAGCCATAAATTCAATAAATATAGAGATTATATCTCTAAAATAAAATTATTAAAGCAAAGATAAGTGGTAATCTTGTATGCCACTTGAGTATGCTTGGTTACGCAAAAAATACGGTAAGAATATCATTGTATGCTTCCCAAGTAAATGTTAAATGAAATTGTGACTTCTAAGAATATCATGGTATGTTTTTAATCTTCTGTTTCGTATGATTCTTATAGACTTTGCCCTCACGTTTCGTCTATCTTGTAATGTTCCACGATGCTCCCATGTTTCAAAGATTGACTCACTTGGAGCTTATCTATGACGGTACCAAGTGGGATGGCATCCGCATCTGGTTGCTAGCCATACTCAAACATTTTACTAAGCTTCAAAATCTTATCATTGAGGTTTTCTTCATTCTTTGCTCTACTTTTTCTAGTTAACTCTAATTCAGTGTGCTTTAATTTTTTATAAAATGATTGGTTGGCAGGATACCAGAATTCTAGCACCGCGGATTGGATGTTTAGAGGATCCAGAAATTGTTCCAGAATGTCTTTCATCAGAGCTTAAAACTTGTTGCCTTAGTGGTTATGAAGGCAATGGATGGGATTTCAAATTTGCAAAATATATAATAGAGAATTCAAAAGTACTCAACACTATGACAATTCATAGTAAATGTTCCATAGGTATAAATGAAAAGCACCTATTGTTAGTGAAGTTATCTTCACTGCTAGAGTTATGGAATCCTGTCAACCAATCATTTTATCAAAAATTAAAGTACATTGACTTAGAGTTAACTAGAAAACTTGACCAACAAAATGTAAAGATGAAGAAAACCTGAATGATAAGATTTTGAAGTTTGGGAGAATGTTTGAGTATTGCTAGCAACCAGATGCACCTGTCATGCCAATCCATAACTTGAAAGTTAAGCTCCAAGTGAGTTAATCTTTGAAACATGAGAGCATTGCCGATCAAGTCAAGATTGACTAAACAGGACATCATATTCTATAAAAATTACACAAAACATAACATTAAAATAGTACAGTGTTAAATCACAATTTCATATAAGGTTTACTTATGAGCATGATATTCTTACCATATCTAGATACAAAATCTTTGCTTTACGAAACATACAAATATTTTTTTTTTTAAATTAAAAACTTCTTCATTTTTAACACAATTATTTTGACTCAATTTTTATGCATGTGATAATTCTTTATTCTTAGCCAATAATCTTAATTTAATAATTATATCCGTTAAATAAAATTTATATTAATTCTTATAAATCAATTAAAATTTATTATAAAATCATATACATGAGTAATACATGTTACTCCACTTAACAACTTCTAAAAGATTATATTTTTGAATTATTTTGAATAGAAAAGTATTATAATACATTAATTAATAATTATTTTTAAAAAATGTGGCGTTTTAAAAAATTATTCACATATTTATAAGTGATTTTCAGTAGTGTGATTTTCTTTAGTCAATTAGTTAATTTTAATTTATTGTAAAAACAATATCTAAGACAAATATTTCTGACTTAATATTTATAGAAAAAAATTGTGTATATTGTGATATGTCAATTTTGTTTTATATTTAATGAATTATTTATTTACTTTAAAATTATTAATTTATAAGTATAACTAACTTATAAATACAAAAAATACCAATTAAAATATCAAATAGCAATTGAGTTACATCATCCACCTTAATAAATCATTTTATTGTTTTCATATTATATTTTTCTGTTTGTTGTTAATCATTATTGTATAAAGATTATCGAAAATTTTGTGGAGTACCGGAAATTTTAACAGGAATAAAGTGGGAAAATTTATTTGGGGAGTGCCGGGTTAAAAGATAAAGGAGTGGAAAAATTCTCCTACATTAGGATGCCTAAGTCCGGTCTTGGTTGTCCATGGATAATATATAGTTTTATCCGTCGTCGTGACAAATTGAAGCTTAGTAGTAGTCTTATTATCCGATAATTTTATGCTAATGATTTATAGATACTAATCATATATATTTTTTACTATGTGAATAGAAGGTTCAAAGCAAAGTAGGAATATAAAACAAGCTAAAAAACACGTTTCTCAATAGATTGTTTCGTGGGGTTACAAGAAACTTGTGAAAACAATCATGCTTGAAAAGAAAAAAAAGAAACTGAGAGATGATCACATCCCATATCCATTGTCAAAAGATGAGAAGTGAAAGAGGGCTCGATTAAGATCAAATGGAGAGTACACCTCAGAGGCGTCAAAAGTAGTTGTTGAGAAAATTGTAAGTATGATTTGTTTTGATTATGTTATTTGTTATTTAAACGCTTTTGTAACAATAATTTGCTCATTTTGTGTAGGATAAGTTTGTTGAGGCTCCCCTTGAAGGAACATTTGTTCCAGAACCACGACATAATATACTAGTAAAAACTATCAGAGTAGGTGAACATGAAGGATGTGTCCGTGGTGTTGGAGAATATGTCAACATGAGGTTCTCCCCCTTTGGCACAGATTAATAATTACCGGTAAACTAAATTCCAATTCCAGCTAGACCTCAACCACCATCCAAAGCAAGGCATTCATGGATAACTAAAAAACGGTTTGTATGTAACATGCTCGATAATATTATTTGTAAGAACCAGTTTATCAAGGAAGATTTTTGCATTTCCCGCTTTCCACATACACCACAAACATGCAAACAAAATCCTTTAAACATCAAAATGATCCCTTTCCTACCTTTCAGCAGACCTGAAAATGATATAAAGTGCTCACAGTGGTTATTTTGATACACAGTGCTCAATGCAATTCAACTCATCTCTACCAATAATTTTTCCTAGCAGTCCTATCTTTTGACTCAGTTACCTTTGATGACAGTTTGCCAAATTTGATTTACACAAATGGATAAGACCAAAACCAAACCGGTTTCTCAAATGACAAAAGGAAAACAACTGCTGGACAATGATAAACATGGATAAGAGATCAGAAGAAGCAGTATGAATGGCCTTATTTGTGAGACAGAAAATACACTATTGGCAAACTAATAGCAACTGCTAAACATTAATAAACAAGGATATAATTCCAAATTTAAAACAATGATCATGTCTTACAAACCATCCAATCCATTTGCCTATATAGGATATGCTTCAGATATGATAGTAACCTTGAAAATCAATCAAATAAAAGTTTGCATGTTGTAGAGGCCTTTGTGCATAAAGACAATTCCCCTAACATTTGGTCCTTGTCATTCATACCTATGGAACATTGACACTGAATTGTCATAGAGTTGAGTACTTTTGAATTCTCTATTATATATTTTGCAAGTTCGAATTCCCATTCATTTCCTCGGTAACCACTAATGCAACAAGTTTTAAGCTCGGATGAAAGACATTCTGGAACAATTTCTGGATTCTCCCAACATTCGTCATCCCACACTGCTAGAATTATGGAATCCTGCCAACCAAACATTTCTTCACAAATTAAATTTCATTGAATTAAAGTTAACTAAAAAAGCTTGACCAAAACAATTGTAAAGATGAAGAACACCTGAATGATAAGATTTTGAAGTTTAGGAGAATGTTTGAGTATTGCTGGCAACCAAATGCACATGGCATGCCAATCCATAAATTCAAAGTTAAGCTCCAAGTGAGCCAATCTTTGAAACATGGGAGCATTGCGGAACAAGACAACATTGACGAAACATGAGGGCGTAATCTACATGAATTACACAAAAACAAAACATTAAAACCATATAGTGTTAAATCACAATTTCATTTAACAGATCATGATATTCTTACCATGTCTAGATACAAATTCTTTGCTTGACAAAGTATACTCAATGGACATCCAACAAGATCGTCACTTATCTTAGCTTTAATCAAATTAGGTAAGGCCTTAAAAGTTTCTGGGAGATGAAGGGTTTCCCTGTCCTTTAAACTGACACTATATTTTGATTCAAAATCCTGTAGAAGTGGGCATCCTAATAAAAGATTATACCGAAGCTGATTACGTTCAAAAAAGACGCCATTCAAATGGAGAGTTTTAAGTTTGGGTAAATTAAAATCCTGCAGATGAGAAATATCTCTAATTCTGATGCCTTTCAACTTAAGAACCTCTAGCGTGTCACAATTGAGAACGCGACGAGGTAATTCAAATTCAAATGATGGTGTTTGAGTATACAGAAGCATTAGGTCGAGAGTGAAGCTTTGTACTCCTCTTTCTAGGGCAAACTCAATAAACTTATTGACATCCTTTTGGTTGCAAAGAGAATTTTTTGTTTCATTTTGAAATCCTGGCCTGCAATGATAATATTGATGATATACGGCGAAACGAATGGACTGGTAGCGAGTCTCGTGCTGCATTGTAGAGTATATTGCAGGAAGAAAGGTGGAGGGTGAGGATTCGAAGGATGTGTCGTCGAAATCTAGAGTGAAAACGGAGAGCCATAGTGGTTTCCATCTCTTTGAGAGTACACTTGTGGTTGCAGCTTGTTTGGTTGACAGAGATGAAAGTATGTGACAGAATTGAATCCGGCAAGTCGTTGATTCTATCGATCGGAGTTGAGTCGGTGATTTGCCGAGAAGGCATCATATGCGGTGAGCAAAGCGAGTCAGATGGGGGAGTTTAGGGTTTCTTTCATACTTATGGATCACCAAACTCATTTATGCAACAAATTTTAGAATATATGATACTTCTTAATATTTTAAAAAATTTCACTAATTTATGTTTTTTTTTTTAAATTAAGAACTAAATATAAATTTTTTAAATTTCAAATATATTAATAAAAATAATGAAAATTTAGACTTAAAAATTAAATTGAGTTTGTTTTTTTAGGAATTTTTTATAACGAGTTAAATATGCCTACAAAATAATTATTCCAAAATACACATTGATTTAACATTAGGGACTAAAACTACGCATAATAATTTAGTAGGATTAAAATATGTCATGTTTTTTAATAAGGACAAAAATAAAATTTAATAATTTATAAGGATCAAAACATATTTAGTCTTTTATAAAATTTAATGGACATGCCTTAACGGTGTAGAATAACATTAAAATGTTGTACAATAATAAACCAACACTATGCTATGTTATGAGAATAATTTTAAAATATGACAATGATTTGACAAAATACAAAATATACAAATATTATAAAATTATTTTATATTGTCAATGTGTTATATTTTCTCATATTTATAAATATTTTATAATGCATAGTTTAATTTTATAGATTTAATAGAGTTGTGTCATCTCTTAGTACCTGCAGTCTTAGTACCTGCAGTTTTATGACCCAACTAGAATGGACACATGTTTAAGTTTTCGTCTAAATTTGTATGAATTTTAAGACCTAACTAGAATGGACACATGTTTAAGTTTTGGTCCAAATTTGTATGAATTTGAAATTTAAATCTGCGACTTTAGAGCCTATCTTTAATTTTTTTTGTTTTGTTTTGGATTTTGCCTTCTTTTTTATGGTAAGTTACTTTTTGCGGCTCTGTTTTCATAATTTTGGGTTAATTTTTTGACACAATTTTAAGTCAATTTTGGTTTTGCGGTTTAGGTATATACTAGCGTACAATATTATGAAGCTAAGTAGATGAATGTTTACCGTTAAAAATGCAAAAATACATCTTTTAGTCTTGCTTGCAAGGTGTTCGATAAAATGCTTTAATCAAATTTTTGCCTCTTTTCGCTTCAATTCTTTCACTTCGTGAAGTTGAATTATTGTTGTTCAATAGAATAATTGTTAAATTCTTTCACTAAGTGTTCGATAAATGATCTCAATAAATGTATCAAGGAATGAAGTCATTTGGGTTTTCATGTTATTGCTCAAGTTGTGATGTCTCTTCCACAACAGAGGGGGGTGTTCATGGAGGATATTTCCTCTGTCTTCCATGGGTAACTCAACATCCTTTCAAACTAGGTATTAAAAAACTTATTTGAAAGGCATAAGAGATAGAGAGCGATATACACAAGGATTTGTTTAGGAAGTTCGTTAGTCGTCCTTGTTATGGATATGTCTCCCCCCCAATTCAGAATTTGGAATCAGAATAATGTCTTATTTTGTAAAAAGATGATTACAATAGAAGTTTTCAAGAGCAACCCTACAAACCCTAACTGTTTGATGATGATCCAACCACTTTTATTCTTTTGATCTCCAACGAGACCAAGACACAATACCATACCAATTGATTTATCGAATCTTGCTACTCCTTTGTATTATTTATCTCCAAAGCCGTCACGCACGATCAATTTTACTTATTGCACACAAGACACTTGAATTTGACTCACCTAGATATCACCCGACAAAAGATGATCATGTGTGATTTATCAGTGTGTATGCATAGGTTACAGGTTGAAGGTGAAGATAAATTTAGTAAGTCTTTATAGTCTTATCAAGTTGGTATAAATCATGTATGATGTATTTATAGTTGGAGAACTTTGGCGGCAAAGATGGAAACTTCATAATTGAAAAATATGAAAATTTTACACACGTAAAGATGTGCCGACCGGAAATTTGATGTGTCGACACGAAAATCGTATGTGTCACCGAGTGTCGGACATAGCACATAAGCTACATGCTTTAAAATTGTAGCACATGTGCCAACCAGAAAATAATGTGCTACAACATGTGTTAGCACAAAAGGTTTATGTGTCGACCTAAAAAGCGGATGTGTCGGCACATGCAAGTATTTTTGTACATAAAATGATTTTTTATGATTTGAATCAATTTTAAACTTGTTTTGAATGATTCCTAAGACCTCTAATGCAATGGTGCACCAAACGACATACAGATACCGTCCAATATACATAAATGCTAAGTTTTCCTAGTTTTGACATCATGCAAAATATCTAATGATGAAGTTGCACTCATAATTAATCCATGGATACCCCTGGGAAGAATAATCTCAATGTTTCTAATCGACAAAAAATTAGTGGAAACTTTTTCTTATCAGAATCATGATGAACTTCTAGTCATATCTTTTGGAAGAACATTTGATGGGAGAAATATGAAGTTTATGTCTTTGATTTCTTCTATTATCAACCCTTTAGAAGATCATGCGTTAGAAGCTAATATCTACTATATACCCATAATAGAATAATGATACTTGTTTACAAATTGTAGCTTGTCAAGTCGTTCTTTGCTATTTGAAAGATTGATTATAGAAGAAGGCATCACCCAACATGTCCCTCAAGTTGTTGTGACACTTATTATGAATTATGCAGAATAATTCCTCAACATGTTCTCAAAAGAATTTATGATAAACGAAATATGGGTATGTTGACGATTTCGATGAAGTGAAGAACCTCTTATCGCGAGAAGAGAAAAGTTTCATTTGTTCGCAAAGATTGACCTTCTAGTACTACTAACCTTTTTGGTAATATAGATGACCCTTTGCAATCTATTACTCCTCTTACAAGTAAGTCTTCAGTCAGTACATCTTATCAGAATTATATAGTTTCACCGATTCCTCCATTTTTATCTCAAGCCTTACCTTGCAGATCAGAATCCCTTTTTGCTCAGATTAACCAAATCACTGCATTTCTAAAGTATCTTGAAACTCATCCATCTTCGAGTGATTCTTGAGATTAAATGTATTTTATCTCATCTGATTCTGAAGAGGAACTTCTATCTTTCTCTCACTCCAACCTGTTTGATTCCTACTCGCCTTTAACTACATTAGATGACTATGGTTTGAATATATCTCGAATTGTTTCTATCTTAACTTTACTTGAACGAATTTCAAATCCTTATTCCACCCATTCTATTCCACTCCTCCTTCAAAACGATATTCGTTCTCTGCCCTTAAATGACCTATTATATTGTTTAGAGAATGATTCTCTGGATAGACTTAACTTTGTAGTGGATGATAGTTTTAAAGGATTGAATCCTGAAGCAACTAATACCATCTAGCATGAATTCAAGAAGTGGATGGAACCCACTACTTCTGAAGTGAAATTATTTTTCTTCAAGGATGTTGTAAGAATAAAAAATGCTGAGATAGCTGCACATTAACCTCCTCCTCTAATTCTTTTACCTCCGACTCTAGAAGTAATTGTTGCGGATGAAACTACTTTTGATCAGCAGGATCTTCCTCTAGAACAAATCCCTTCTGAATATGAAATAGCTACTACTTCAGGTGCTGAGAAGTTGCCTACTTCTGGTTTTGGGGAATCATCTTCCTTGTTTTTGCAATTTATGAAAGATTTCAGGACTCAGAAGGCTCTTGTAAGAGAACGGTCAAATAATAAGAATTAATAACAACATGTTGTCAATACCAGGATTATGAAGCTACCGCAAGAGATCTCTTCAAAGATTTTTGAGAAGCCAAAACCCTAGCCTTTTATGTTTACCTTTTTTCTTCTTTTATTTAAAATTATGTATATATTTTAATCAATAAAGTTTATCTTACTTGATTATCTTGTTTAAAGTCTTTTGAATTATTACAATGTGGAAGAAAGTGGTATGATTTTGATATATCTATTTCTCATAAATGATCTTATACATGTTCTGATTTTTTTGCTTCTACTAATGTTTGATGAGGAACTTTGAGAAAGTTAATCGAATTTATCTAGTCACCAAAATTCGTAAACTCAAGGGTATGTAGAAGACATGATCAAGAATTAAGAGAAACTAAGAAAAGTTTAGAAGTTCGAACATAATCTAGATTCACAACGAACTAGGTCATAATGCTTAATGCATATTCAAACTCGGTTCGATACATCATCGCGCTCGATAGCAAGCCCGAATCGAGATGATGAACCGACATTTCTAGTCGATTCGATGAATCAATAAGGGAGTATTCATACTTCAAAAATATTTTGTAAGTCTTGAGCTTAAGGGGCTCAAGAAGATAAAATGAATGTGGGAGTAGAAACTCGGGGAGACAATTAGCTAAATATGAATATGTTTTTAGGTGATTAAACCTACTATAATTTGTTCATCAAAATACATGGTTTTGTCATCATCACTAAGATGGAGATTGTAAAAAAAGATTTGGTTATGCATCTGACCTTTAAGTTTTAATGATAACATTACATGATATCTTAAGAGAGAAATTTAGTACTCTAACAGTTTTTGTCTAGTGTATAACTTTTGCTAACAGGGTCTGACTCTAAAGATAAGACGTGTGACATCATCAGGTTCTGAATGCAATAAAATCCATCTCTAGGAGAAATTAATTGTGTTTACAAGTCCTAGTCAAGTTCCATAATGAATATATAACAACGGTTTTGACGACGTTAGTAATAGAGCTTCGATCGCGACTCTTTGGCGAGCTTCTAAAGACTTCTCAAGCTCTATTTTGTTTGTCCTAGTTTTGAAGATTTTGAAGTCAAGGTTCTAGAAGAACAAGTTCAAGATTCGACGATTTTGAAGATCAGTGTTGAAGACTCTGAAGATAAGGTTCTGGGTGAACAAGCTCTAAATACTTAGGTTCTGAATATTCTAATTTTGGTCCTTCTGAGCATGCTTCATATTTGAGGCTAAAATTTTCTTTTTTTATGATCTCATATAAATAACACATCTTCTTGGTGATGGCATTCGAGGAGCTCATTCTAGATCTCGTGAGAAGCGTCCATCCATTGGACACTCTGAGAGATATTATAAAGCGACTAGAACTTATCTTGACCATGAATGATAGTTTGAGTTGTTGAGACGGGATGTGATGATTTTGAGGTCATGATTATCGCTAGGGGTGCATAAAATACATATCAAGCATATCTTAATGATAGTTCAGGGAGACAATGTTTTGAGAGAAGTTGTTTTGTTTATTGGTGGTGGTGGAATTACGAGGGGAAGAAGATGATGGTGGTGTGGTCCATGTAGGTGGGGGAAGAAGTTTGTATTTTGTCTTTCCATTATGGAAATAAGAAATTAGTTAGTTTCTAGGTAAGAAGAAATTTGTGTTTTCTGGATTGATGGATGAAGATTGAATTTTTTGAGTTTGAAGATTGAAAAATATTTTGAATTTTGGATAGTATTCTGTGTTGAAGAAAAAATAATAATTTTTAGATTTGAAGACTGGTTAATCTATGATGAGTTTTTTGACTAATTTTTTTGTTGGTGTGTTTGTTCGATTGATGAATCAATTAATGTGATGGGTTTGAAGGTTGAAGATGTTGTTAGTGATTTGGAGAATACGAAATGTAGAGAAAGAAATAGAAAGAGAGAAATAATTGTGAAAAATGAATAGAAAATAAATGTTGATATGAAAAATGCAACAGTTGGATAATGTAAAATATAAGATGGAAAATGAGAGTTTGATACAAGAATCTTGACAGGTCACAGGTCCATTAGAGAAAAGAAAATATCAGTGTTGCTTAAAGACTTTTATTAATAAATTAGGGTGTATTTAGAAGTATTTTTATTATCTAGTCTTCTTTTATAGACTATTTTGTTATTTCGCCTCATAGCTCATTAGTAGGCTTAACCCTAATTATTTATATTGTATTCCTTGTTTGCAAGAAGGATAAGAAAGTTCATAATTGTTGTTGTTTATGTCTATTTCTTTTGATGAAATTTAGATCTAAGTTTAACCTAGTATAATGTATCATAAGGTCTCTGTAGAAAATATGTCTGATCAAATAAGAATGACGATTTTCTATAACAAAGTGAGATTGGTGTAGATCTTTGTTTTCGATATGGATCTTGAAATTAGAGAGATGAAAGGCCACGTGAGAGGTGATGATGATAGAAAGATAGAGGATCAGAGTGATTTTTTCTCCATATACCATCTATTATAAACTTATAAAAATCAAAGTACCATTAAATTACACTAAAGACCTAATTAGCAAATTCCTAATTTAGTCTTAATCTAAGGGTAACTTAGTCTTTTCTTAACACTTCTTTCATCGCAATCATTTGACATTTATTACTGCTGATGTGTGACTCTCTTATTTTTTCTACCATTTTTTAATTTTTTAATTCACATGTATGCCTAATACAACAACCCTAATAAATACTACAGATTTGAATTTTTTTGAATTTTATTTATTATTAATAACAACTACTAAATAAACACAATTATGACTATTGCTACTAAACCCTAAAGGCGTTATTAGCTTTTCTATTAATACATGTTATACATGTACCACTTCCCAATACATACATCCAAAGGTCTGAATTTTGAATCTGAAGGCGGCTATGGAAAGTCACTTCATTTTCCCATGCTACTACTTAATTGATATGGATATAAATTGAAACTATGACCATATCACCAACATATTTCAAATCCAATACCCTAATCTCTCTCTCGGGTCCATCTTCCCTCTTCCATCTTCTTCCCGAAAGCAACCATGTATCTTCAATCAGAGTCCATCTTCCCTTTTTTCAAAAGCTGTTTTGGTTTCGTTTAGACCTTAACTTGCTGATTATGCAACAAACAACATCGACCCTAAATAACCTTTTCTTGTTTTTCCGACCTCCAAAAATAATCACCTTAATGATACTTCCTCAACCATGAGGTTGAATTGCTCTCTCACGCGGTATGCTCCTCAACTGTGAAACCAAACCTCGCCGGAAAACTATCGAAATCTTGGAGAAGAAAGAAAATAAGGAAGATAGAAGCGTCAACCTGTTTTCTTTTATAACTTTGAGTCCTATTACATAATATATTGTATTATTTTGCAGTCAGACTTACACTTTACAAGATGGATTGTTGTTAGGAACCAATGTATGTCAAATCTTGTTTTTGCTTAGATTTAGGTTATATGGTGAATATAAGTATTTATTTTTCTTCTCTCCTTCACATGTTAGCATATTCTTGAGAATGTTAAAATCAATCCCAATATTGTTGAGCTTGACATTCTAAAAGTGGAAGGCGATGTATGATTTGGAGTTGGTGTTACCTTTAATGTTTTGGATTTTATCCTTATGTAGATGGATTGTTGTTCTATATTGTTTTCTTTTCATTAAACTATTTTGAATTGTGTTTGGAGTGAGGTATCTCCAAACTATTTTAGTTTATAGGAGCCAAGTCATTGATACAGTTGTTGGGATGATAGTGACTGATAGACATCACTGAGGTGATTGGAAGTGGCCAGAGGTTCTCATATCTAAGTGTGGTATCTTAAGTAGAAGGGAAATTTGATAGTTTGATTAAGTGAGAAGTATAAATAAGGAGGTTTAACTCTGAATTAATACTACTGATAATGGACTTCATTCCTAGCTTGGTATGCCCCCAGATGTAGGTTGGTTAGAACCAAACTGGGTGAACAATTCCTTTTGTTCTTTTGTTTCCTGCATTGTTAATTTTATATTCTACCTTGTCTGTTTTATAATGTCAGGTCAAATGTCACGACATCCTGAGTCCGATGACACCAAAATTTCAGTTGGCATAACATTAAGGTGGTTTAACTAATGTGAACAACAAATTAATAGTCAATAATCAAGCAAGCAGTAAAAGCATGTATCATGGTTGTTCGCATTTGTGCAATAGAAGTATCCAACAGCTCGGCCGCCTCGTGATCCCAAAACATAAATTTGCAGTGTTACCTTCATGAATAAAACCAAACAGAATGTCATCCACAAAATGTCATCAATAAAACCAAACACAAAAAAGAAATTAATATACAAAAATATAGGTAACACCCACTTCCAAATTTCTCCTTCATTGGTGTCACCGACAAAAGGAGGTATCTCGCCTTTAGCAACCTGAGGACATTGGTGGAATATAGTGTAGCATCAACCATGTTCTGATTCTAAAAGCTTGTCTGTTGTAGCAACAATTACACATAAGGTAGGCTGCAGGAAAATGACAAAATTGGTCATGTTATACAATCAAGGGTTAAAACAACGGATCGGAAAAACTACCATTAATGAAAACTATCTCGCCAATTGGATTATCTCATCAAGTTTAATCGGAATAGATTTATCTAAAAACTTCCCATGATTGACATGTGAAAGCTGGAACAATGTAGGGATCACCCTCAATCGTGGGTGCTTATTGTGGTGATCGACTTCCAAGCCGTAATCCTTTGGCTACTTGTATATGTAGAGTTTTAGAACATGTTAAATTCAATGAAATGACTAAATACTTATGCCAACTAAATATCTTAGATTTCATATAGGTTGGTGTGTAATTTTTATAAATCCATTGATGTTGGTTATGTCTTGGTTGATTTGTAGTTTCAAGACGTTGTAGGTGTTTGTCACCGCAGGGATATTTACCTACAAAATGCATATATAAATTCAAAGAACCATACAAACGCAAGGGAATTAGTTGAGTTAATGAAGGATAAAGTTAAAAGAAAATGTGTGAGAACCTTGTTCCTTCACTTTAGCATATATGAGGATCTTGACATTTGGTTTGGTGGAATCAACCTTTTTGAATATACTCGAGAACTGCAGGTTTTCCATAACGTATAATTTAAAGTGTTTTTCGCTATCTAGTAAAATCTGTAATTAGCGATTGAAAAAGAGTATGCATGAAAAATAAATACTTGGGTTTTACAATGCAGGACCTATATCATATCAAGTTGGTATGAGACGTACCCAAATCATACAACACCAAGTTGACCTAAGATTTTTCCTCCCGACAGGATCGTGTGTAGCTTACATTGTCAACACCAATAACATCTACAAAAAATATAATAAGGGAATATATAAAGATCCATAACATAAACCAAATATCAACTTTGAGATGAGCTTAACAATACCACGAGAGAACATTCATTTCCATTTCCCGATAATAGATCAACAAAGGGGTAAAGCTCCTAGCCTTATCATCGATTTCAGCCAATATCTCCCATACTTGTACCACCTGAATTTCAAGAGAAACTTGTGGTTTGTTGGTTTGAACATTAAATCATGGGCTGAATTTGAAAGTTAGCATATGATGCAGTCACATTAATCATGATTGAGTCAAAAGTTGGCTTAAAGATTGAAAACAACCCGGAACCTCCGACAATGATAACTAGTATCGATAGAGTCGCCATCGAACGCCTTTTATCTCGCGAGGGAGAAAGGAAAACATCGAGTAAACCGGGGAGAAATCACGGTCCTATAACCGTGAAATCGAGAAAATCTAGGGGAGTTAGTTACGCTGGGGGAAGGGATTGAAACTTGCACGCCTGAAGACTTACCAGTATCCACTTTCTATTTCTAGCCAGTGTGTTATATCTATGCTTAATCGCTAATCATGCATGCAAAAGAAAGAGAAAATAAGAAACCACGGGAAAGAAGGAAGTATTTACAAAGTTTGCTCGATCGAGCCCCGTGACAAGATGCCCACGATTCCCGCGGCAATGGGAAGTCGAGACCGTAGTCTACCACTTGTTTATGTGTTTTGTGTTTTTACTTGTGAAAAGGTTTTAAACACAAAAGAAAGAGAGCGCAAAGGCGAAAAAGAGTTGGTGTGGTTGGTTGCTTTTACCTTGAGAAAGGAGTTTAAACCATTATTAAGTGTTTCGAGTTTGAAAGGAAAACAAGTTTTAGTTTTAATCACATGCAACATGCAAAAAGAAACTAGCAAAGCAAAAGGTTAATTCTATGGTTTTGAGGATGCAAAGAATCTCTACCTATGTCGATATGCAAAGGATGTGAATCCTAAAATCTGTGTTAGAACCAACCAAACCAAGGGAACCCGCAAGAAACAAACAAGCAAATATGCACGTATCATTAAGTAATTGCTCTAAACGGGTCTTTAAATAAACCGTAGGGGTTCCTAACATGCTCTAA